>RXID01014260.1:230000-252500 GCA_005019695.1 Trichopus zeylanicus subsp. travancoricus
TTCGATCTATGATTTCTCATTCATGGATGTTGATAAGATCCTTCCATTTAGCATTAGTAGCACCTTAGGATGGCATAGCCTTAACGTTAATGGTGAGGTCCAAACAAGGAAAGGCTTATGGTGGATACCTAGGCACCCAGAGATGAGGAAGGGCGTAGCAAGCAACAAAATGCTTCGGGGAGTTGAAAATAACCATAGATCTAGAGATTCCCGAATAGGTCAACCTTTCAAACTACTGCTGAATACATGGGCAGGCAAGAGACAACCTTGCAAACTGAAACATCTATCTTAGTAGCTAGAGGAAAAGAAAGCAAAAATGATTCCCATAGTAGGGGTGAGCGAAATGGGAGCAGCCTAAACTGTGAAAATGGGGTTGTGGGAGAGCAATACAAGCGTCGTGCTGCTAGGAGAAGCAGTGGAGTACTGCACCCTAGATGGTGAGAGTCCAGTAGCTTAAAGCATCACTAGGTTATGCTTTGACCTGAGTAGCATGGGGCACATGGAATACTGTGTGAATCAGCAAGGACCACCTTGCAAGGCTAAATACTCCTGGGTGACCAATAGCGAAGTAGTACGGTGAGGGAAAGGTGAAAAGAACCCCCATCAGAGAGTGAAATAGAACATGAAACTGTGAGCTCCCAAGTAGTGCGAGGAGAATGTCATCTCTAACCACGTGCCTGTTGAAGAATGAGCCAGTGACTCATAGGCAGTGGCTTGGTTAAGGGAACCCACCAAAGCTGTACTGAAAGCGAGTCTTCATAGGGCGATTGTAACTGCTTATGGACCCAAACCTGGGTGATCTATCCATGACCAGAATGAAGCTTGGGTGAAACTATGTGGAGGTCCAAACTGACTGATGTTGAAGAATCAGCGGATGAGTTGTGGTTAGGGGTGAAATGCCACTCGAACCCAGAGCTAGCTGGTTCTCCCTTAAATGCATTGAGGTGTAGTAGTTGACTGGACATCTAGGGGTAAAGCACTATTTCGATGCAGGCCACAAGAGTGGTACCGAATTGAGGCAAACTTTGAATACTAGATATGACCATAGAATAACAGGGGTCAAGGTCGACCAATGAGATGATGGGGGATAAGCTTCATCATCGAGAGGGAAACAGCTCGGATCACCAGCTAAGGCCCTTAAATAATAACTCAGTGATAAAGAGGTAGGGGTGCAGAGATAGCTAGGAGGTTTGCCTAGAAGTAGCCGCCCTTGAAAGAGGCGTAATAGCTCACTGATTGAGTGCAATTGTGCTAAAGATGAATGAGGCTAAGTGATCTACCGAAGCTGTGGGATGTAAAATTGCATTGGTAGGGGAGCATTCTACCTTAGAGGGAAGCACCCGCACAAGCAGGTGTTGATGAAGCAGAAGCGAGAATGTCGGCTTGTGTAACACAAACATTGGTGAGAATCCAATGCCCCTAAAACCTAAGGGTTCCTCTGCAAGGTTCATCCATGGAGGATGAGTCAAGGCCTAAGATCAGGCCAAAAGGCGTAGTCTATGTACTACCCCTTGTTGGTTATGAGGGACGGAGGAGGCTAGGTTAGCCAAAAGATGGTCATTAGTTCAAGGAAGTTGACCTTGCTTTTTCAAGGTAAGAAGGGGTAGAGGAAATGCCTTGAGCCAATGTCCAAGTACCAGGCGCTATGACGCTAGAGTAACCCATGCCATACTCCCAGGAAAAGCTCAAACGACCTTCAACAAAAGGGTACTTGTACCCGAAACTGACACAAGTGGGTAGGTAGAGAATACCTAGGGGCATGAGACAACTCACTCTAAGGAACTCTGCAAAATAGCCCCGTAACTTGGGAGAAGGGGTGCCTCCTCACAAAGGGGGTCGCAGTGACTAGGCTCGGGTGACTATTTACTAAAAACACAGGTCTCCGCAAAGTTGTAAGACCATGTATGGGGGCTAACGCCTGCCCAGTGCTAGAAGGTCAAGGAAGTTGGTGACCTGATGATAGGGTAGCGGGCGACCGAAACCTTGGTGAATGGCAGCCATAACTATAATGGTCCTAAGGTAGCGTAATTGCTTGTTGGGTAAGTTTTGACCAGCACAAAAGGCATAATGATCTGGGCACTATCTCAGAGAGAGGCTTGGTGAAATAGACATGTTTGCGAAGATGTGGACTACCTGCACCTGGACAAAAAGACCCTATGAAGCTTTACTATTCCCTGGGATTGGCTTTGGGCCTTTCTTGTGCAGCTTAGGTGGAGGGCAAAGAAGGCCTCCTTCTGGGGGGGCCCGAGCCATAAGTGAGATACCACTCTAGAAGAGCTAGAATTCTAACCTTGTGTCAGGACCTATGCACCATGGGACAGTCTCAGGTAGACAATTTCTATGGGGCGTAGTCCTCCCAAAGGGTAATGGAGGCATGCAAAGGTTTCCTTGGGACAGAAGGAGATTGGTCATCGAGAGCAAAGGTGGAAGGGAGCTTGACTACAAGACCCACCCATCGAACAGGGATGAAAGTCGCCCTTAGTGATCCGACGGTGTCGAGTGGAAGGGCCGTAATTCAATGGATAAAAGTTACTCTAGTGATAACATGCTGATCTTCCCCAAGATTTCACATTGATAGGAAGGTTTGGCACCTCGATGTCATCTCTTCGCCACCTAGGGCTGAAGTATGTTCCAAGGGTTGGGCTGTTCATCCATTAAAGTAGTACATGAGCTGGGTTCAGAATGTCATGAGACATTTTGGTCCATATCTGGTGTGGGCGTTAGAGCATTGAGAGGACCTTTCCCTAATATGAGAGGACCGGGAAGGACGCACCTCTGGTGTACCAGTTATCGTGCCCACAGTAAATGCTGGGTGGCCAAGTGCGGAGCAGATAATTGCTGAAAGCATCTAAGAAGTAAGCCCACCCCAAGATAAGTGCTCTCCTATTCTGAATTCCCCAGAGCCTCCGGTAGCACAGCCGAGATAGTGATGGGTTCTTTGCCCCTGTAGGGATGGAGTGACAAAAGTATTGAGAATCCAAGGTAAGGTCATAATGAGACGAGCTGTTTATCATTATGATAGGTGTCAAGTGGAAGTGCAGTGATGTATGCAGCTGAGGCATCCTAACAGACCGAGAGATTTGAACCTTGTTTCTACACGACCTGATCAATTCGATCAGTCACTTCCAGTCAAGAAGTCAAGAATTGGGGCCTCACAATAGCTAGCCAATATGCTTTTCTCTCATCCTTTCCTCGTTCATGATTCAATATTTTGGTGTCCTAGGCGTAGAGGAACCACACCAATCCATCCCGAACTTGGTGGTTAAACTCTACTATAGTGACGATACTGTGGGGGAGGTCTTGTGGAAAAATAGATTGATGCCAGAATGATAATGATGAAAAGCTTAACACCTCTTATTTTACTTTTAAATAGGAAAAAGATCAAAATAAAAAATGCAAAGGTCGTCTTATTCAAAACCCCAATTATGACATCTCTTCTCTCCCACTTCACACCTCGGAACACACTATTCTTATAGTCTTTTATAGAGAGAAAGGCGCTTTCACATCTTCTTAACTTGAAATAGCTGAGGAGATGAAAGATTCCTTTTTGAGGATACTCCCAGGAATAGATCCAATGGAGACGGGTGGGGCCTGTAGCTTAGAGGATTAGAGCACGTGGCTACGAACCATGGTGTCGGGGGTTCGAATCCCTCCTCCCCCATAACTGACCCAAAAAGGAAGGACCTTTCCTTTACCTCTGGGGGTAGGAAAATCATGATTGGGATAGTGGATGCAAAGCTATTGAACTATGGGTCTTTTATCAAAATGGGTAGAGCAAGTACAAGTATACAAGTATTAGTAGCATATCTAAAATACGTTCCTCATCATTGTCATTAATATGTTTGCTCAAGGTAATTGTGGCCTATCAGGAGAATCGATGACTGCATCTTTGATGCACTGCTAGTACATCATCCAAGAATTCTTAATTGGCTATTTACAAGGGAAAATCCTTGATCTACGCTGAGGACGGTGATTCTCAAATATCACAAGAATGGGATACCATGAGATAGAATGCAATAGAAACAAAGACAGAGAATGGGTTACCTACTCCTAACGGTCAAATAAAGCCCTTTATTTATTTATTTCATTCAATTCTTCATTCTTGAATTAGGAATTAATCAAATCTCCCCAAGTAGAATTCAAACCTACGACCAGTCAATTAAAAGCCAACCACTCTACCACTGAGCTACTAAGGAACAATGGGATATTCGACCTCACAGAGTTCAACTCCCGTTCTCAACTGATGAACAATATGAGTCCGAAGCTTCCTTCATAACTCCCAAAGCTTCTTTGTAGTGGCTCCCTTCCGTGCCTCATTTCATAGGGAATCTCAAAGTGGCTCTATTTCATTATATTCCATCTATATCCAATTCCATTCATTTATTATCCCTTTGGTGTCAGTGACATAAGAGATGAGATGTCATTCAATCGAATAAGATGGTATAATTGACATAAGAGATGTCATTTATAGTCCCTACATATGGCAAGTTAAGAAATCATCATATAATAATCGAGAAATTGCAATAGAAAAGACAAAGGGGAGGTTTGTGATGATTTTGAAATTGTTTCCACTAGGTAATCTATTATCCTTATGCATGAAGATAATAAATTTGGTCATTGTGGTTGGACTCTATTATGGATTTCTGACCACATTCTCCTTATCTCTTCCTTCTGCGAGCTCGGGTTATGGAAGAAGGAACTAAGAAGGAGGTATCAGCAACAACAGGTTTTATTATGGGACAGCTCATGATGTTCATATCGATCTATTATGCGCCTCTACATCTAGCATTGGATAGACCTTATATAATAACCATCCTAGTTCTACCATATCTTTTGTTTCATTTCTTCTGGAACAATCAAAAAAACTTATTTGATTATGGATCTACTACCAGAAATTCAATGTATAATCTCAGCATTCAATGTGTATTCCTGAATAATCTAATTATTCAATTATTTAACCATTTCATTTACCAAGTTCAACATTAGCCAAATTAGTCAACATTTATATGTTTTGATGCAACAACAAGATGTTATTTGTAACAAGTAGTTTTTTTGGTTGGTTAATTGGTTACATTTTATTCATGAAATGGGTTGGATTGGTATTATTCTGGATACGACAAAATCATTCTATTCGACCTAATAAGTACCTTGTGTCAGAATTGAGAAATTCTATGCCTCCAATCTTTAGTATTCTCTTATTTATCACCTGTGTCTACTATTTAGGTAGAATGTCGTCGCCTATTGTCACTAAGAAACTGAAAGAAACCTCAAGAATGGAAGAAGGGGGAGAAAGTGAGGAAGAAAGCAATGTAGAAACAACTTTCAAAATGAGAGAGACTAAACAGGAACAAGAGGGATCCACTGAAGAAGACCCTTCCTTTTCTTTGGAAGAAAAGAAGGATCTAGACAAAATAGATGAAATAGAAGAGATCCGAGCAAATGGAAAGGAAAAAACAAAGGATGAATTCTACTTTCACTTTGAAGAGACATGCTATAAAGATAGCCTAGTTTATGAAGATTCTTATCTTGATACCCATCAAGATAATTGGCAATTGGGAAGACTTAAAGAAGATAAAAAAGAAAAGACTTATTTAATATATAAAAAATCTCTTGTAAATTTTCTTTTCGATTATAAATGATGGAATCGTCGATTGCGATATATAAAAAATCATCGATTTGAAAATGTTGTATGAAATGAAATCTCACAATTTTTTTTTATACATGTCCAAGTGATGGAAAAAAATATCTTTTACATACCTGCCCAGTTTATCGATTTTTTCAGAAATGTTATAATGGAAATTTTTTTGTACATGACAGAAAAACTATCCCATGAAGACCTGTATAATCATTGGGTTTATACCAATGAACAAAAAAACATACAACTTGAGTAATGAATTACTAAGTAGAATAAAAGTTCTAGAAAACTCTTTTCTAGATATGCTAGAAAAAAGAACCAGATTGTACAATGATGAAAATGAACAAAAATGCTTGCACAAAGCATATGATCCTCTTTTGAATGGACCATATTGTGGGACAATAAAAAAAATTACATTCACATGCAATAAAAAATGATTTCCTATTTTCTACAAAAGAAAAATTTTCCATAGAAACTTGGAGCTAGATACAAATACAAAAAATACAAGAAATAAAAGATAAGATATATACAAGAATAAATAAGATGATATTTGTCCACCCCCTATATATTTGATTCCTTCCCCTATAAAGAAACTAAAAAGATCAATTCCATTTATAATTCCCTCAATTATACGTCTATAAAAAAATTGAGTTAATTTTGCCACTCCTCTTATCCCCATTGTAGAGATCTTAGTATAAATAATATCTATGTGACCATGATTATATGACCAATTGTATATCACAATTTTTATTTGATCGAAAAGAATTCTCTTAAGGCCTATTTTTATAGATGAATTGATTAAGTCCAAATTTTGGAAAGATGAATAAACAGACCCATAGAAAATAAATGCTATGAATAGTCTGAAAAGAGCTATAGTTGCTGAAAAAATTACATTTATGAAAAATTCATACCAATTCAGAAAATGATTTGAATCTGAGTGGAAAGGGTTTGTTGATGTTGATATAGTTAACCATTTCGATAATATATCAAAATATATTACTCCTATATCAAAACAAACTCCTATTAATCCAATAAACAAAATAAATAGTACCAATACAAACAAAGGAAATAGCATAGTATTGTTTGATTCATGAGGATACGTGTAAGTGTATTTAGTTCGCTATAAGTACAAAAGTATCGCATCCAATTTATTACATTATCATATATTTTATATGTACCCTTTGAAAAAAAGAATACCTTATTAGTATTAGTTGTATTTGAGAAAAGTAAATTTGGATTGTCTATTTTGAGTACCTCTTTTCCCCATATACATATAGATATTGAATGACTTTTAGTACTACAATAATTTTGAACATGAACTAACAAATATCCATCAAAAGTAAGTAAATATACACAAAACATATAAAATCAGTTAATCCTGCTATCAAATAGGCTATTATTGCAAAAATTGGTGAATACAACCAACTATCAGAAAGAATTTCATCTTTAGACCAAAAACAAGCAAGAGGTGGAATAACACAGAGAAAGTGTACCTAATAAAAACATAGTTCTTGTAACTAGAACATATTTTGTTAAACCACCCATAAGAACCATATTTTGACTTTTATATGTGAATATCTAACAACAGGTTCCATTGAATGAATAACAGATCCAGATCCCAAAAACAATAAAGCTTTAGAATAAGCATGAGTGATCAAATGGAATAAAGCAGCTCGATAAGAACCTATACCTGGAGCTAACATAATATAACCCAATTGAGACATTGTGGAATAGGCTAAACCTCTTTTAATGTCTCCTTGAGCAAGAGCCAAAGTAGCTCCTAATAGTAGTGTTATCATACCTATTAAAGAAATAAGATTCATTATGGAAGGTATAACTATGAAAAGAGGAAAAAGGCAGGCTACAAGGAAAATTCTGCTGCTACCATAGTAGCAGCATGAATAAGAGCTAAAATGGGAGTAGGTCCCTCCATAGCATCGAGTAACCATACATGAAGAGGAAATTGTGTAGATTTTGCAACTACACCAATCAATAATAAAAAAAGCACACAAACTAGTAAATAAAAGATTGACCTCACTATTATAGATCAAGTTATTAACTATTTCAAACAAATCCCAAAATTCTAAACTACCAGTTATCCAATGAAAACCTAAGATTCCTAATAATAAACCAAAATCCCCTACACGATTAATTACAAAAGCTTCTTGACAAACACTTGCAGCAATAGGTCGTGTGAACCAAAAACCTATTAAGAAATACGAACACATTCCTACAAGTTCCCAAAAATTATGAATTTGTTTTAAATTGGAACTAGTAACTAATCCCAACATGGAAGTATTAAAAAAACTTATATAAGCAAAAAATCTTAAATATCTCTGATCATGAGACATATAATTGTCACTATACATAAGAACCATGATTCCAATAGTAGTAATTAATATTGACATAATAGAAGTAAGTGGATCGATCAAGTATCTGAACTCTAACGAAAAATCATTATTGATAATCCAAGAACATAGGTATTGATAGATAAAACTTCCATTTATTTGCTGAATAGCTCGATTGATCGAAAACCCCACAACTATACTTAGCAGTAAAACACTAACAAAAGTCCACATACGCTGACTATTCTTTGTTGCTGTCAGAACAAGAAGAAGTCCAAATCCTATTGACAAAGTAACTAGAAGCAGAAGAAAGGGTATTGTCCATGCATATCGATATATATGTTCCATAAAAAAACAAATTCCAAACTTTCTCTAATTTAATGAATTTAGTTTAGTTATTTCTGGTCCACCAATTCTATCCTTTTTAAAAGTAATAATAAACGAAATTTCATTTTTTAATTGATTTGAATATAGATCGTATTGTTAATTAATTATTTAATATAATTAATTAGCAATATGATCTATATTCGAATCAAATATTGTGTTGGTGCAACTTAATCAATTAATTGATAATTGATCAAGTTTGGGGCAAGGAGGCTATAATTTTAATTTAAATTAGACCTACAAAACCTAATAAGATAACCTTAGTTGTTTTTTATTTCAGTTCTATACGAAATATCATAGGATTGGGGATTTCCAATAAACAGAAGTTTTTCTTATTTTATTGGAATCTAATTAATTAATTTGACAAACTAATTAATCAATTACACAATGAGTTAGATTTCAGATAAATTAACTAGAATAATTAGATCTTTTTCTTTATTTAGTATTAACCAGTGTTAATATGTTAATGCCATATGTTATGCGATGGGCATGTATTATATATTTTATTTATATATCAATTTCTATATAATTTATATAGGATTTTCTCTTTTGATTTTATTATATATATATTTGTTGTATATTAGAAACAAAAAAAATTTTCTGAGAAAAGAAAATGAAAAAAAATATTAAATAAAAAAAACTCTTATTCGTGTTCGTGCAACGCAATAAGTTAAAAAGAAAGAACAATCTTTTTTTAAACAATACATGTCTTCCACATATAACAATAAAAATTAGTAATTTAAATGGGGAGAAAACAAATTAAGGAACCCACAAATATCAGCAAAACAACAATTATTGTTAACCAATGAAAAGAACTCGTGATAAAGACAAGATACACTTTGACCAGAAAAACCCGTGCTTGGAATAATATATTTTATCGAGTACGGGTTTTTATTGGTAACAAGGAATCAAATGATTCAAGTGGAGTTTTTTGTAGCATATCAATAAGATAGACCCATGCTGTGAGTTGTTTCATGCCATAAATAAACATGGACATTCAAAAAATCGGTTGGGCAAGCGAATTCACATCTCTTATAACCCACATAGTCTTCGGTTCTTGGCGCAGAAGCAATTTTCTTTGCTTTACATCCATCCCAAGGTATCATTTCCAATACATCTGTGGGGTAGGCTCATACACATTGAGTACACCCTATACATGTATCATAAATTTTTACTGAATGTGACATTGGATCTGTAAATTCAAGTTTTGAACATAAGAATTTTTGATCTGGTTCATAGTAACTGGATCATATATTTATATTATAGATTATAGATACCAGATGAAATGGTGGTTTATCAAATTTTTGAATCCCATATCTAAACTAAAAACTAAACTAAAGATAGATTAATATTTCTAACTCTGTTCAAAAGAAAGGGCCAAAAACTTTGACTTCTGTTTCCACAAAAGCGATCATAGTGCATGCGAATTTCAATTCAAATTGGTCAAAAATCAATAGAAAAATGAATTCTAATGGATTTAGATTAGAAATTAATAGAATTTATTATAGTATAATTAATTCTAATTAATTATACTATAAATATACTATATAAATTCTACTATAATTATACTATATATATGTCTTTATTTATATGTATATGATTATTTTCTATTTATTTTTATTGTAATTAATTATTCAATAGATTTGATTGATTAATACGAGTTGATTTTCTGTTACAATGGATTGCCGAAAGAATAGCTAGCCTAATAGCTCCTTCAGCGGCTACAATAGCTATGACAAAGATTGAGAAAATGTCTCCTTTTAATTGGCGATTATCAAATAAATCAGAAAATATTACAAGATTAATATTAACTTAATTTAGTATAAGTTCAAGACACATAAGTGCTCTAACCATGTTTTGACTTGTGATCAATCCATAAATACTAATAAAAAATAAATATACACTCACAAAAAATACATGTTCGAACATCATTGACTAATTCCTCATCAAATTTTGATATGAATAAAAATTCAACTGGATTTCCTTGACTAGAATAGAACACTTACAAAACAAAAGAAGGTATTGGCAATAGATTTAACCAAAAATCTTTCTATTTTTTGTTTGATTTAGAACTTTTGTTTTACTTTTAATTCTAAATATTTTTATTGACGAGCCATAGTAATTGCACCTATTAAAGAAATTAAAAGAATTATCAAAATAAGTTCAAATAGAAGATAAAAATTGGTTGATAAACGAGTCCCAATTTGTTGAACATTACTTATTAAGTCATGTTCTATAATTTGGTTTGATCTTGTAGTCCAAATAATTCCACACCATGATGTGTCTAGGATAGTAGTAATTAGTGAAAACAAATACTTGTAGAAATCACTAAAGCAACTCCATCTCCAACGGTCCAAAGATGGGAATCATTGGAATATTCTGAACTCTTCATGAACATTATAGCATATATGATTAAGACATTTATGGCTCCCACATAAATAAGGAGCTGCACAGTAGCTACAAAATAGGAGTTTGATGGAATATAGAATAAGGATATACAAAAAAGAACGCATCCCAATGAAAAAGCAAAAAAAATAGGATTGGTAAGTAATACCACTCCCAAACCCCCCTAATATAAGAACTAAACCCAGAAATTTTACAAGAATACCATGTATTGGTCCAAGTAAATCCATTATGTATAATGCATAAAATAAAATATAAAGATATTTCATGACCTTACTGAATGGTCCAGGAAAAAGGTTACTCTATTTTTTTTCCTGTATCTTGTTTATGATACGTTTCTAATTTAAATTTTATCTTCATGTATTATGGATTAATGTAGATAAACTTATTGGACCAATCCTATCCTATTTTTCTTAGGCGAAAAGAAAAAATTAGTTCAAATATTCAAATTCATCACCAAAATCTATTTTGAGTTTAAATTAAAGAATAATTCTCAACATCAAGTGGTTGTAATTAGTATTTGTAGTTACTAACCAAACAAAACAAAAGAAGGAATTAACTCAATTAACTCAAAACAAAACAAGTGGCAAAATTAACTCAATTTTTTGATAGATGTATAATTGAGGGAATTACAAATGGAATTGATCTTTCTAGTTTCTTTATAGGGGAAGGAATCAAATATATAGGGGGTGGATGAATATCGTCTTATTTATTCTTGTATATATATTATCTTGTTTTTCTTGTATTTTTTGTATTTGTATCTAGCTCCAAGTTTCTACGGAAAATTTTTCTTTTGCAGAAAATAGGAAATCATTTTTGATTGCATGTGAATGTATTTCTTTTTTTGATTGTCCTGCGATATGGTCCATTCAAAAGAGGATCATATGCTTTGTGAAAGCATTTTTGTTCATTTTCATCATTGTACAATCTGGTTCTATTTTTGAGCATATCCAGAAAAAAGTTTTCTAGAATTTTTATTCTAGTTGTAATTCATTACTCAAGTCGTACTTTTTTTGTTCATTGGTATAAACCCAATCATTATACAGGTCTTCATGGGATAGTTTTTCTATCATGTACAAAGAAATTTTATGTTTTAATATTTCCAAAAAAATTGACAAACTGGATGGGTATGTAAAAGATATTTTTTTTCCATCACTTGGACATGTATAAAAAAAAATATTGTGAGATTTCATTTCGTACAGCATTTTGAAATCGATCATTTTTTATATATCGCAATTGACAATGCCATCGTTTATAATCGAAAAAAAATTCACAAGAGATTTTTTATATATTAAATAAGTCTTTTCTTTTTTATCTTCTCTAAGTCTTCCTAATTGCCAATTAGCTTTATGGGTATCAAGATAAGAATCTTCATAAATTGGGCTATCTTTATAGCATGTCTCTTTCAACTGAAAGTAGAATTCATCCTTTGTTTTTTCCTTTCCATTTGCTCGAATCTCTTCCATTTCATCTATTTTGTCCAGATTCTTCTTTTCTTCCAAAGAAAAGGAAGGGTCTTCTTCGATGGATCCCTCTTATTCCTGTTTAGTCTCCCTCATTTTGGAAGTTGTTTCTACATTGCTTTGTTCCTCACTTTCTCCCCCTGCTTCCATTTCTGAGGTTTCTTTCAGTTTCTTAGTGATAATAGGCGATGGCATTCTACCTAAATAGTAGACACAGGTGATAAATAAGAGAATACTAAAGATTCAAGCCATAGAATTTCTCAATTCTGACACAAGGTACTTATTAGGTCGAATAGAATGATTTTGCCATATCCGGAATAATACCAGTCCAACCCATTTCATGAATAAAATGTGACCAATTAACCAACCAAGAAAACTGCTTGTTACAAATAACATCTTGTTGTTGCAATGAAACATATAAATGTTGAACTTGGTAAAATGAAATGGTTGAATAATTGAAAAATTAGATTATTCAGGAATATACATTGAATGCTGAGATTATGCATTGAATTTCTAGTAGTAGATCCATAATCAAAAAAGTTTTTTTGATTGTTCCAAAAGAAATGAAACAAAAAATATGGTAGAACTAGGACAGTTATCGTATGAGGTCTACCCAATGCTAGATGAAGAGGCGCATAATAGATCGATATGAACATCATGAGCTGTCCCATAATAAAACCTATTGTTGCTGATACCTCCTTCTTGATTCCTTCTTCCATAAGCCGAGCTCGCAGGAGGAAGATATAAGAGGGCCCTATGGAGAATGTGGTTAGAAATCCATAATAGAGTCCAACCACAATGACCAAATTTATTATCTTCATGCATAAGGATAATAGATTACCTAGTGGAAAAGATTTCAAAATCATCACAAACCTCCCCTTTTTCTTTTCTATTGCAATTTCTCGATTATTATATGATGATTTCTTAACTTTTCATATATAGGAACTATAAATGACATCTCTTATGTCAATGATACCATCTTCTTCGATTGAATAACATCTCATCTCTTATGCCACTGACACCAAAGGGATATTAAATGAATAGAATTGGGATATAGATGGAATATAATGAAATAGAGCCACTTTAAGGTTCCCTTTGAAATGAGGCAAGGAACTGAGCCACTACGAAGAAGTTTTGGGAGTTACAAAGGAAGCTTCGAACTCATAATGTTCAAGGGTTGAGAACGGGAGTTGAACTCTATGAGGTCAAATCTCCCGTTGTTCCTCAGTAGCTCAGTGGTAGAGTGGTTGGTTGTTAACTAACTAGTCATAGGTTCGAATCCTACTTGGGGAGATTTGATTAATTCCTAATTCAATAATGAAGAATTGAATGAAATAAATAAATAAAGGGCTCACTTTGACCGTTTGGAGTAGGTAACCCATTCCTCGTCTTTGTTTCTATTACATTCTATCTCATCGTATCCCATTTTTATGATATTTGAGAATCACCATCCTCAGTGTAGATCCAGGATAATCCCTTGTAAATAGACAATTAAGAATTCTCTGATGATGTACCAGTAGTGCATCAAAGATGCAGTCATCGATTCTCCCGATAGGCCACAATTACCGCGAGCAAACATATTAATGACAATGACGAGGAATGCATTTGAGCTATGCTACTAATACTTGTATACTTGTACTTGCTCTACCCATTTCTACAAAAGACCCATAGTTCAATAGCTTTGCATCCACTATCCCAATCATGATTTTCCTACCCCCAGAGGTAAAGGAAAGGTCCTTCCTCTTTGAGTCAGTTATTGACGAGGAGGGATTCGAACCCCTGACACCGTAGTTCGTAGCCATGTGCTCTAATCCTCTGAGTTATAGGCCCCACCCATCTCCACTAGATCTATTCCCAGGAGTACCCTCAAAAAGGATCCTTTCCTCTAATCAGCTATTTTGAGTTAAGAAGATGTGAAAGTGCCTCTCTCCATAAAAGACTATAAGAACAGTGCATTCCAAGGTGTGAAGTGGGAGAGAAGAGATGTCATAATTTGGGTTTTGAATAAAACAACCTTTGCATTTTTTATTTTGATCTTTTTCCTATTTAAAAACTAAAATAAGAGGTGTTAAGCTTTTTATCATTATCATTTTGGCATCGAGCTATTTTCCTCAGGATCTCCCCCACGGTATCATCACTGCAGTAGAGTTTAACCACCAAGTTCAGGATGGATTGGTGTGGTTCCTCTATGCCTAAGACACTAGAATATCGAATCATGAATGAAGACAGGATGAGAGAAAAGCATATTGGATAGTGATTGTGAGGCCCTAATTCTTGACTTCTTGACTAAAAGGGACACTAAAGGCCTCTGCGCTTCCATCCCTTTGATAGATAGAGAAGGGCAGAGTTTTTTTTTTGGTTTTTTCATGTTGTCAAACAGTTGAACAATGAAAATGGATGCCGAGTGCCTAATCAAATTGATCAGGTCATGTAGGAACAAGGTTCAAATCCCTCATTCTGTTAGGATGCTTCAGCTGCATACAGCACTACACTTCCATTTGACACCTATCGTAATGATAAATGGCTCGTATCGCTATGACCTTATCTTGGAATCTCAATACTTCTCTTGCTCCATCCCCACTGGGTAGAGAACCTATCACTATCTCAGCTGTGCTACCGGAGGCTCTGGGGAAGTCAGAATAGGAGAGCACTCATCTTGTGGTGGGCTTACTACTTAGATGCTCAACAGTTATCTGCTCCGCACTTGGCTACCCAGCGTTTATCGTGGGCACAATAACTGGTAGACCAGAGATGCATCCTTCCCAGTCCTCTCATACTAGGGAAAGGTCCTCTCTATGCTCTAATGCCTGCACTAGATATGGACTGAACTGTCTCATGACGTTCTGAACCCAACTCACATACCGCTTTAATGGGTGAGCAGCCCAACTCTTGGAACAGACTACAGCCCCAGGTGGCGAAGAGCCGACATTGAGGTGTCAAACCTTCCCATCGATGTGAACTCTTGGGGAAGATCAGCGTGTTATCCCTAGAGTAACTTTTATCCATTAAGCAATGGCCCTTCCACTCGGCACCGTCGGATCACTAAGGTTGACTTTCGTCCTTGCTCGATGGGTGGGTCTTACAGTCAAGCTCCCTTCTACCTTTGCACTCGAGGGCCAATCTTCATCCAGCCTGAGGAAACCTTTGAACACCTCCGTTACCCTTTGGGAGGCCTACACCCCATAGAAACTGTCTACCTGAGACTATCCCTTGGCCTGTAGGTCTTGACACAAGGTTAGAATTCTAGCTCTTCCAGAGTGGTATCTCACTGATGGCTCGGTCTCCCTCGAAAGGAGGCCTTCTTTGCCCTCCACCTAAGCTACGTAGGAAAGGCCCAAAGCTAATCCCAGGGAATAGTAAAGCTTCATAGGTTCTTCCTGTCCAGGTGCAGGTAGTCTGCATCTTCACAGACATGTCTATTTCACTTAGCCTCTCTCTGAGACAGTGCCCACATCGTTACGCCTTTCGTGCGGGTCAAAACTTACCCGACAAGGAATTTTGCTACCTTAGGATCGTTATAGTTATGGCCACCATTCACTGGGGCTTCGGTCGCCAGCTACCCTGTCATCAGGTCACCAACTTCCTTGACCTTCTGGCACTAGGCAGGCATCAGCCCCCATACATGGTCTTACAACTTTGCGGAGACCTGTGTTTTTGGTAAACAGTCACCTAGGCCTAGTTACTATGACCCCCTTTGTGAGGAGGCACCCTTCTCTTGAAGCTATGGGGCTATTTTGCCGAGTTCCTTAGAGAGAGTTGTCTCGCGCCCCTAGGTATTCTCTACCTACCCACCTGTGTTAGTTTTGGGTACAGGTACCCTTTTGTTGAAGGTCGTTCGAGCTTTTACTGGGAGTATGGCATGGGTTACTTCAGCATCATAGTGCCTAGTACTCGAACATTAGCTCGAGGCATTTCCTCTACCCCTTCTTACCCTAAAAAAGCAAGATCACCTTGCATCCATGAACCGATAACCATCTTTCAGCTAACCTAGCCTCCTTCGTCCCTCATGACCAACAAGAGGTAGTACTAGAATATTCACATGTTGTCCATTGACTACACCTTTTGGCCTGATCTTAGGCCCTGACTAACCCTCTGTGGATGAACTTTGTGGAGGAACCCTTAGGTTTTTGAGGCATTGGATTCTCACCAATGTTTGCATTACTCAAGCCGACATTCTCGCTTTTGCGTCGTCCACACCTACTTGTGCGGGTGCTTCCCTCTAAGGTGGAATGCTCCCCTACTAATGCATTCTTACATCCCACAGCTTCAGCATATCACTTAGCCCCATTCATTTTTGGCGTAAGAGCACTCGATCAGTGAGCAATTATGCACTCTTTCAAGGGTGGCTACTTCTAGGCAAACCTCCTGGCTGTCTCTGCACCCCAACCTCCTTTATCATTGAATGATTATTTAGGGGCCTTAGCTAGTGATCCGGGCTGTTCCCCTCTCAATGATGAAGCTTATTCCCCATCATCTCACTGGTCGACCTTGACCCCTGTTATTGTGGGGTCATATCTAATATTCAGAGTTTGCCTCGATTTGGTACCGCTCTCACGGCCCACACCAAAATAGTGCTTCACCCCTAGATGTCTAGTCAACTACTGTGCCTCAATGCATTTCGGGGAGAACCAGCTAGCTCTGGGTTTGAGTGGCATTTCACCCCTAACCACAACTCATCCACTGATTCTTCAACATTAGTTAGTTCGGACCTCCACCTAGTTTCACCCAAGCTTCATCTTGGTCATGGATAGATCACCCAGGTTTAGGTCCATAAGCAGTGACAATCACCCTATGAAGACTGGCTTTCGCTATGGCTCTGATGGGTTCCCTTAACCAAGCCACTGCCTATGAGTCACCAGCTCATTCTTCAATAGGCACTCGGTCAAAGATGACATTCTCCTCCCACTGCTTAGGAGCTCATGGTTTCATGTTCTATTTCACTCCCTGATGGGGGTTCTTTTCACCTTTCCCTCACGGTACTACTTCGCTATCGGTCACCCAGGAGTATTTAGCTTGCAAGGTGGTCCTTGCTGATTCACACAGGATTCCACGTGTCCCATGCTACTCAGGTTAGAGCATAAGCTAGTGATGCTTTTGGCTACTGGACTCTCCCCATCTAGGGTGTAGTACTCCACCGCTTTGCCTAGCAGCATGATGCTTGTATTGCTCTCCCACAACCCCATTTTCATGGTTTAGGTCACTCCCATTTCGCTCGCCGCTACTACGGGAATCACTTTTGCTTTCTTTTCCTCTGGCCATTAAGATGTTTCAGTTTTCTAGGTTGTCTCTTGCTTGCCCATGGATTTGATAGTAGTTCAAAAGGTTGACCTATTCGGGAATCTCCGGATCTATGCTTATTTTCAACTCCCTGAAGCATTTTGTCACTTGCTATGCCCTTCCTCATCTCTGGGTTCCAAGGTATCCACTGTAAGCCTTTCCTCATTTGAACCTCGCCATTAACGTTAAGGCTATGCCATCCTAAGGTGCTGCTAATGCTAAATGGAAGGATCTTATCAACATCCATGAATGGGAAATCATAGATTGAACTACCGGATCAGAAAAATTGGGTGCTATCATAGTATCAGCTAATTTCATGGGCTAGAGATAAGCAGACTCAAACTGCTAACATCCACTATAGGGTCAACCACCGCCTCTCAGGCCTCCCTGATTGATTCTACCATAGAGGCCAATAATAGACAATAACTCCCCCCCAGAACACAACTTACATCTTTCATCATACTGTGCTCTCCAAAGAGCAACTCTTCTTAAAAGGTGCTAAGTTGGAATCCCATTCTAAGGATTCTTGTGGTTTTGGAGAATCTAGCTACAAGAGAACAGGAACGGAGAGCTCTCCACCTTTTTCTGCTTGACTCTTTGGTCCTAAGAATGTTGGTTTTAAGAACGAGTGATTGCCCTTCTCTGACCCTTATTGCCCAACTGGAGAGCAGATAGCTAATGCATTCCACTTATTGAATAGGGTCTATGGTCGGTCCATGACCCCTGGATGCTGAAGGCCTCCTTGGGGTGATCTCATAGTTCCTACGAGGTGGAGATGATGGGGTCAGTCCATGGATTTTCCTTCCTTTTGCCACAGTTCACTCAAAGGGTTGAAGGGAGATAGTGTATCAAGCTATTCGCAAGGGCCAACTTGATCCTCTTCCCCAAGAATCCCATATGAGGGAACCCTAGCAGAGCCGCCGACTCCAACTCTCTTCCATGTATGATCCATACTAGATCTGACCAACTGCCCATCCTACCTCCTCTACATTCTTGACAGCCCATCTTTTCATCTCTGTAGAGTCTTTCAGTGGCATGTTTTGGTCCTCTTCCCCATTACTTAGAAAAAGTGAGCCACCGGTTCAGGTACAAGATACTATCATTACTGCCTGGACAATTAGACATCCAACCTGTAATCGCAATGACCCAATTACAAGAGCAGAGCTCTACCAACTGAGTTATATCCCCCCGAGCCAAGTGGAGTATGCATGAAAGAGTCAGATGCCTCTTCCATCCTTTTCCTTGGCATAGCTGGGCCATCCTTGACTTGAACTAGAAACCTCATTCGTGAAGTAAATCATTGCACCTACGATCAACCAATTAGGAGAGAATCAATAATTCTTTTTTGGGAGCAATTCATCCTTCTCGAATGTAGCATACAGCTCTCCATTGTACTACACTCTTCAAGTGTGCTTACCTTGTCCCTTACCATGGCAAGTTTTTGTGAAATAACTCTGATGGAAAGAAAAAATAAGGCATTAAGAGACCCTACTAGTCCAACCCTAGACACTCTAAGATCCTTTTCAAACCTGCTCCCATTTTGAGTCAAGAGATAGATAAATAGATACATCCCATTGCACTGATCGAGGGGCGCTCGTAGTGATTGAGGGGGTCAAAGACAAAGAAGTGAGGTATTTAGACCAAGCATTTTTCTTATGGCTAGATCCAATCTCTTGGTCCCTGCAAAAAGGAAAAAGAATTTCATGTTCTTTTCTTCCTTCCGGGAAGGGAGGATTAGAGAAATCCTATTGATTGCTACTTTCTACAGACGTCAGGGAAAGCATAAAAAAAAGGCTCAAATGGTACGATCCCTCCGTCACCCCAGAATGAAAGGGGTGATCTCGTAGTTCTTGGTATATGAAAATGCATTGTTAAGTGCTCCATTTTCCCATCAAGGCCGAACCTAAACCTGTGCTCGAGAGATAGCTATCCATACACTGATAAGGGATGTATGGATTCTTGAGAAGACAGGAGCCATGGTGGTCCCCCCCCCCCCGGAACGCCCGGATCCCACGAGTGAATGGAAAGTTAGATCTACATTGGATATCACCTGAATCGCCCTATCTATCCTCCTAAGGATAAGTTTGGTTTCAAACTCCAATTCGAATGGGAGGAGTATGCCATGCTAATGTACCTTGGATGATCCACATCTTCAAGTCAGGCACTGATGAGCACATTGAACTATCCATGTGGCTGAGAGCCCTCACAGCCCAGGCACAATGACAAAATTATCAGGGGTGTGCTCTACCACTGAGCTAATAGCCCATTGTGTGGGCCTCCCACTGGGAGGCCTACTATGCCAAAAGTGAGAGAAACCCCATTTCTCTCTTTCCTTTTTACGTCCTCGTGTTGTCTCCACACGAGAGGGACATGGAGATGTAAAAAGGGGAATCCTATCAACTTGTTTTGACCTAGGATAATAAGCTTATGAGCTTGGTCTTACTTCACCGTTGAGAAATGAAAGAAGACTTCCATATCCAAGATTAGCTCAGACATAGCTTGCTTCTTTTTGGATGTGAAGTAGTGCTAAAACAAAATACCCAACAAGCATTAGCTCTCCCTGAAAAGGAGGTGATCCAGCCGCACCTTCCAGTATGGCTACCTTGTTACGACTTCACTCCACTCACTAGCCCCACCTTCAGCATCCCCCTCCTTGCAGTTAAGGTAATGACTTTGGGCATGGCCAGCTCCCATAGTGTGATGGCAGTGTGTACAAGGCCCGGGAATGAATTCACCACCGCATGGCTGACAAGCAATTACTAGAGATTCTAGCTTCATGCAGGCGAATTGCATCTTGCAATCTGAACTAAGGATGGGTTTTTGGAGTTAGTTCACCCTCACAGGATCGTGACCCTTTCTCCCACCCATTGTAGCATGTGTGTTTCCCAGGCCATAAGGGGCATGATGACCTGATGTCATCCTCACCTTCCTCCGACATATCACTAGTAGTCTAATTAGGGTTCCAAACTCAATGGTGGCAACTAAACACAAGGTTTGCACTCGTTGTGGGATTTAACCCAACACCTTACGGCATGAGCTGACGATAGCCATGCACCACCTGTGTCTGCATTCCCGAGGGCACCCCTCTCTTTCAAGAGGATTCATGGCATGTCAAGCCCTGGTAAGGTTCTTCACTTTACATCGAATTAAACCACATGCTCCATCACTTGTGCGGGCCCCTGTCAATTCCTTTGAGTTTCATTCTTGTGAACGTACTCCCCGGCGGGATACTTAACACGTTAGCTACAGCACTGCACGGGTCCCAGTGTGGCTGATCATCCTCTCGGACTAGCTACTGATCATCGCCTTGGTAAGCTATTGCCTCACCAACTAGCTAATCAAATGTGAGCCCCTCCTTAGGCAGATTCCTCCTTTTGCTCCTCAACCTATGGGGTATTAGCAACTATTTCTAGTTGTTGTTCCCCTCCCAAGGGTAGGTTCTTATGCATTACTCACCCATCTGCCACTGGAAACACCATTTCCCGTCCGACTTGCATGTGTTAAGCATGCCGCCAGCGTACATCCTGAGCTAGGATCGAACTCTCCATGAGATTCATAGTTGCATTACTTATAGCTTCCTTATTCATGGACAAAGCAGATTTAGAACTATCTTTCATTTCAAGGCACAACTTGTACCCATGTGCTTCATATTAGCCTAGAGTTTGCTTCTAGCAATATAGCCATCCCTACCCTATCATGTCAATCCCATGAGCCTCTTATCCATTCTCGTTCGATTATGTGGGGGGGCAAGTCAGAATAGAAAACTCCCATTGGGTTTAGGGATAATCAGGCTCGAACTGATGACTTCCACCACATCAAGGTGACACTCTACCACTGAGTTATATCCCTTCCCAGCCCCATCGAGAAATAGAACTAACTAATCCTAAGGCAAAGGGTCGAGAAACTCAATGCCACTATTCTTGAACAACTTGGAGCTGGGCCTTCTTTTCGCATTATTACTATTATGGATATCGATAGAGTAAAATAATGGGAAAAATGGGATTCCATTATCAACTGCTCCTATTGGAAATAGGATTGACTATGGATTTGAACCATAGCACATGGTTTCATAAAATATATTTGAATTTCCCGATCTAAATCGAGTAGGTTTTGTTTTACATGAAGAAGATTTTGTTCAGCATGTTCTATTCGATACTAGTAGGAAAAGAACCTGACTTGGTATTGTTAAAAAAAAGGGGAGGCAGAACCAAGTCAAGATGATACGGATCACCCCTTCTTCTTGTGCCAAAGACCTTACCATTTTCGAAGGAACTGGAGCTACATTTCTTTTCAATTTCCATTCAAGAGTTCCTATGCATTTCCATGCTCTTTTTCCTTTTTTTTTGTGACCTCAAAAAATGAAATGTACAAATTCCTTTTCTTAGGAACACATACAAGATTCATCATTACAAAAAGGATAATGGTAACCTCACCATTAACTACTTAACTTCATTTTCATTTATGAATTTCATAATAATATATGTCCTACCGAGATAGAATTTGTAGCTTGCTATCCTCTCTTTCCTAGCAAGCAAAGATTGACCTTTGTCAAAATACTAATTCATTCAGATCAACATGAGGGTCCAACTCCATTGCCAGAATCCATGTTGTATATTTGAAGTAGGTTGACCCCCTTGCTTATCTCAAGGTACAACCCTCTTCCCTCTGAGCCCCCTTTCTCCTCGGTCCACAGAGATAAAATAAAATGTTGGATTGTTTCCAACAGTTCATCATGGAAGAAAGGACTCACCGAGCTGGGATCACTTACTAATACTAATATAATAGAAAAGAACTGTCTTTTCTGTATACTTCCCCCAATTCTGTTGTTACCGTGGGTCTTACACAATCAATCGAATCATATAGATATCCCTTCAACACAACATAGGTCATCGAAAGGATCTCGAACGACTCACCAAAGCACAAAAGCCGGGATCTTTCAGAAAATGGATTCCTATTTGAAGAGTGCATAACTGCATGGATAAGCTCACACCAA
>RXID01014260.1:257500-337500 GCA_005019695.1 Trichopus zeylanicus subsp. travancoricus
CACTTCTTTGGGGCTTCTATTGAATTGCGAAATAGGTTTGATTGTACATCTTTTTGATATATATAAGATATCCTTCAGATAATGCAAATTGAAGCAATTTGATGTCTGACTCGGGCCTATATGACCGATCGATAGAAATACTCCAACACTCCACCTTTGTCATTTTGTCATATATGGAATATATGACATAGATAGATATCATATTCATGGAATACGATTCACTTTCAAGATGCCTTGATGGTGAAATGGTAGACATGCGAGACTCAAAATCTCATGCCAAAGAGCATCGAGATTTGAATCCTCTTCATGGCATAATATTGATAATGCACATTGAATGAGCAATTTAATAACAGATTTCGGATCGAATCAATATTGTATTGATATACCGAGTATCTTATCTATTGATACTAAGTATTTCGGTGATCCGCATGATCCGAGTCTGGGCTCTTGGAATTGGAATAGGTTCGGCAATAGATCACAAAATCTTGGTGATCTTTTCTATCTAATGAATGAGGAGTCTATTTTGAAATCGCCCGCCTTGCACCCACCCCTGAGTATATGATTCAACAGGAATCACACAAGGCTAGATTGATAGAAACCTTTGATAAAATATCCACTAGTACCTATAACCCAGCAGATAAAGGACATAATCCATTTTAGGGATTGGCGACTTACCCATTCAGTGACTGTGGCACTGGACTTTCCCAAAATGGTATCGGGTAGGATGAATGAGAGAATAGACAGACGTCTATTGGCATTCTAGCCTTCCTTCTCCTTTCAAGGCCTATTCAAAAGAGAATCCAGTACCTCTTGGTCATGAATATCTGAATAGGATGAACTGGCCTCCATGGATATCTTTGCTTCGGAACAAAACAATTCGAAAATTTGATTAGACTCGGTCAAATGGAATGTGTATTATTCATATGGGGATATTCCAATTGAGAAGATCCATCGATCTGAGACAAAAAGAAAGGTTTATCTATTTTCTTTAGTTATTCAGTTAAACCAAGGATTCATTATTGGAGCAGATAGCAACAACCATTTCATTGGACATGTGTATTTTTGATTTTTTGATGGATTTACATGGTTTCATTAATGGAAATTGTTTGATGTAGTGAGTAAGAGGCTCTGGTTGTTTGCCATTCAAGAATTCTTGTTTAGGTAGTTCATATCATCCATACATAGTGTTTGGATCTAAGATTTCAATTCTTCCATGTTTTAGCAGTAAAGAGCATATTGTTCCATGGAGCTAAGGTCCAAAATATGGAATAAACAAGTGTTTCCATGACTCTACCACCCGGCCAATTCTGTTCCACTTAATCCCCTTTTCATAGCCACATATCTTTAAGGCTAAGGAATGGGAAATCTTTCTCCTGTTACATGAATCAAATGTTTCATTTCATCTGGGAAAAGCCATCTCTTTCTGATAACTCTCGAATAGAGTATTAGAATAGAAAGATTCATAAGATAATGAACTATTGGTTCTAAGCCATATCTGGCAATGAATCAACAATTTGAAGTGTTTTTCTTGCATATTCTTGATGAACCAACATTTATATATAGAAGTAGGACTTGTTTGGGAAGTAATAAGCCCCTTTGACGTCTCTTCATCTGCAAAGAATTCTCGACGTGAAAACACAGAGACAAAGTGCTGATCATTGAATAGGAAAAAGAATGGATCTACAGGGTCCCAAATGAATTGGCTTATTCAAAAAAAGCCTTGTTATTTGGAAGATCTATCTCGTGTCTGGTACTGCATGGTTCCACTCTCCAAGAACTCCGAATCATTCTCTTGAAGCTCATCTTCTTTATGATAAATGATCTTCTTGCCGTGAAATGACACGGCCAAATAGGGAAATCCCAATTTAGTGGGCCTTTCAATACAATCAAATAGATTACCACACGGACGCATATTCTAGGAGCCCAAACTATGTGATTGAATAAATCCTCCTCTATCTGTTGTGGGTCGAGGGCTCCTTCTCCTTCCCTTTCTTCAAACTCCAATTCGTATTTTTCATATAGAAATCTCTGATCAATGATAGAACAAGATCCATTTTGCATCATATCCAACTGATTCCTTGGTTTGAGTAATGTCACTCGATTATTATCAAACTAACTGCAATCTTTTTCTGTTCACGAGGATCCCACCAGAGCACCTTCTACTTCTAATAGGCCATGAACTAGATCAGAATCATTCTCAATGAATCCATAAGAAGTGATCCAATTTTTTTCATCGGGTCCAGGTGAAGACCAAAGATCTTGAGCGACGGATCTAACAGAACAACTCAAAAGATAAAGAAGTATCGTTAATTTCTTCATGCTCATTCCAAGATTGAAGTACCATTCATACAAATAAGAATCCCCTTCCTTACATGATTTCTTCTTCATATAGATAGATATAGGATCTATGGGGCAATTACTTAGAAGTACAGTTTGTGCAACAGCCCTTCCTATCTGATAGAAAAGGATCCCATGATCTTGAATCGATCTTACCTGGGATTGCAAATCCCAAGTTTGTCTATGAAGAGCTGATCTAATTGTATTAGTTTCTATAATTGATTTCCTCTACGTAATACTAATTGATAGGGCCTCATTGATAAGTGCTACAAGATCTCGTGCATTGTAACCCATGGTTATGGACTCGAATCTGTTAGTATGGAACATTTTCTTTTCCAAACGAAATTCCCTAGTATATGAAAGAATGAAAAAGTGCTTTCGTTAATGTGGATAAGAAGCCTTCGTATCTTAATGCATGTATTTAATTTATTTGGAGCTATTAGAGCGGGATCCACTTTTTTGGGAATATGAGAAGAAGCAATAACAAGAATATTTCTAGTAGAACATCTTTCACAATCCCTAGACAAATAGTTCTCTAATAGACTGAGTGATAAGTAATTCGACTCATTCACATATAGATCATGAATGTTTGGAATCCATATTATGCAAGGAGACATTTCTTTTGCTAATTCAAATTGAAGGGTGATAGCAAATTGGTCTATTTTCAGTGTCATATACATACTTAGCACATTCATCATAATTAACAGCTCCATATCAAGGTTATCATCAATATCGTCACTATCATCAATATTGATATCATCAATAAGATAACCTTTAGGCTTGTCATCCAGGAACTTGTTCAGAAATACCATAATGAAACAAACATAGGAGTGTGTCACTAGGTATTTGACCAAATAGGACCATCCAGTTCCTATAGAACCTATCACTAAAATACCCCAAGAAGGGGATAGGGCTAAGCAGAGCGAAAAGGGTTTTCCATCAGATGGGAAATGAAAACTATTAGCCCCACACGAGGTTTGTGAATAAGTGATTGTCTGATAATGAGCAAGGAATATCTATCTTTCTACTAAACAGGATCTATTGAACTCATAATTCATTAGATACTTTTTATGAATGTCAACTAAGTATCATAAGTAAATTGATCCTGATTGTTCAATCATTTGATAACCAGAGTTATTCTTTGCTAAATGATCACTATGAGTTAGACTTAATAGAATTTGATCAATTCTTTTTTCTGTCATTAAGGTGGAGAACGAAATCAAGAATTCTCTTTCTTCATCATCAATTGAATCACTGTTCGTGACCCAAGATTCTATTTTATCATCAATCCAATCACCATTCATGTTTTTTCTTTTTCTTATCAATGAATAGATCTCTTTACTTGTACGACTTAAATGTCTTGTATTTCTCAAAAAAGTGATTCGATTGATGGGATTTGGTATGATACTTATGAGATTGATGAGATTTATATTCAAATATTTCTTCTTAGAACGTATTGATTTCATCTCATAAGCGGGACTACCACCCAATAGCATGTTGCCACTAGAAGTAGAACCCCATATTTCTTCCAGAGAATCTCCTAATTGTTCTAGAGAAACCAAAAAGAGATTCTTTAACCAGAAAGAATTCAGTTCAGATGTAGGACACCTATATAGAAGTTTTTGCAACTCGATCATGTATGATGGAATCATCAAAGATTTGATCTTTTCTTACTCTGTCTGTAACTCACTAGAGGCTCAGAAAACAAAGAGAAGATGTATACGAACGAGATATCCAGCAACAAGAAGAAGGAAAAGGATTCAATAGAGGAACTCCTGAGCATTTGTTGGTCTCAGATGTGTCCAATAGAATGGGTGACTCATTATTTTGATGAATCATTTTTTTAGACAAAAGAAGAAGGTTTGGTAAACACTTACCCGAAATCTCACTTATCAAAGTCCATTGTGGAAGAATCCACGGCAATTTTTTCTGAGGAATAGGCCATGATATATCTGATTCATGCATAATATCATGAAAAATGGATACAAATTTTTGACTGCTACTTATACTTAGTATCGGCAATGGGTCTGAAAAAGTATCTAAAGAAAAAGTATCTAAAAAGGCAAAATTTAGATATTTGCACCTTGTCAAAGTAAGGAGCCATGGCATATATGTTTGGAACAAATTCCATTTTGAGAGATTTGAAAAAGCACTATCTCATTGAAAGGTTCTATACATTTGTCCTTTCTCAATGCATTTCTTTAGACAAAGACTCTTTTTTTCCTCTTTCCAGATGGTAAATATTTCTCAAAACATGGAGTGTGAATCAAACCCACATTTGAATTGAAACTGAAATATCTAAAAGAGGCTGACAATAAGTTCTTTCAAAATTGGCTATTTGTTCCTCTATTAGAGGCGTTGCAAAAATGTCTACGATCAAATAAATAGCTCTACAAACCAATGGATCGGATCGAATTGGAAAATGGACAGATTTGTACAATTTATACATTTCATCACCACTTTGTGGAAAATCGTTAGGTATGAATATGTCAGATACCTGTGACTCAATTGATGAAGTAGTCTCTCTCTCTCAAAAAAATTTTTTTTTTTACCGATGCACAAAGAAACTATTTTGTTGCAAATGAATAAAATATTAAGGAATTGTCCATATGTAAGATCATAATTATGGATACGGGTCTTTTTCACATAAAAAGGGAATCTTTTGTTACAATAGAACCAGAAGTGATGTGGATCATTCAAGAATAGAAGTCGATTTGCTTTATAAAAAGAAGATATCAATGAACTTCTATGAAATGGTTTCACGGTATTCAACCAATCATCTCGATCGTGGGATATCATTGAGAAATAGAAATCCGTGTTATCAAAGGATTCCCTATGATTAGTTCTTGTATGAAATGAGTCAAACATCCACTTTGGTATCTTTTTGAACAAAAATGGTAATATTGTTCCTCCATTGATCAAGAATTTTGGTCTTTGGGAAGTATCATGATCATCCAATAAGAACGGTTTCATTTTATTCAAATGAACGATTTGAACATCTATTGATTCTAACAACTGATTGTAGAGTTGATCATTCGGACCTTTCAATTCATAGATGTGGATCTCAGACCTATGAATGGGTATATCCCTGATACTCACAAAGAAAAAGGGAAGTGATTTGGACAAAAAGAGAAGTGACTTGAACAAAAAGAAACAAAGTGAGTTAGACAAATCTTGTTTGTCGATAGCCTTGGACCAATCAATTGAATATTGATTAATACGTAATCGATCAAACACTACTTGAAAATTGTTCTTCTATTCAGAAATGAAATGTTCCAAATGTTCCTAGAAATTCTTGCTCCCATTGGACCATTTGTATCTATATGCATTTGGATCCCCTTTCATGGATCTCTCGGTTCAAGAAATAAGAGGATCAAACCATTTAATCTTTTTCAAATTCGATAAATGTTGGTTGATCATATATTTCATTATAGTTATATGATTCAGAGTATCATTTTCTATTTGATCCCTTTGAATTCCATATTGAAAGTTGTGATCAGATCTATTCATTAAAAAGAATTGATTCAATACATTTCTTATGTACCCATAGGTTCTGTATTGGATTTGAATCTGATCTTGGATCAATCTATATTGATTGACTTCCACCATTGTGTTGTTGCTAGAAAATACTGCTATTTTTAGTTTTGGAGACCGATTTTTTTCTGATCCTTCGATAAAAAGATTCATTCTCTTCCTAAAAAAGAGGAGGTAGAACCATTGAAGATTTCTTTTTTGATTTTGATTCATCTCTGGAGTTGAATACCTCATTCAAGAATTTTTTTTGCATCCAATATGTAGTAATCAATAGAAAAGGCATATCCCCTATGATACACCAGATCGGGCTCGGTTATTGATAGAGTGAATAGATATGCCATTTCTTGAAATCTCTCTTCTGATTCAAAATCGTGGTATAATGTGTATCCCCCTTTGTTCCGGTCATGCAATAGATGCAATAAATCCAAAAATGGATTTTTGTTCAAGAATTAAATCTTATTGGAACTGTCCATATCTAGTTCATCCTTCGGAACCAGATCACATCCCAGATTTGATGAAATAGGATGAATTGAGATGGTATTCTGTAAATACATAATTATCTTGAATATATCAACCATTTCTTTATTTTCTGATTTCCTGGAAGGGACAAAAGAAACATCTTGTTTTTTCTTCAAAAATTTCTGATCTCCAGTGGACCTCTCAATAGGATTCAAACCTAGATGAAGATCTGACCATCTGTCAGAGAAAAAAGAACAAATTGATCTTGTAGGATTCCAAAGTTCAATTTCTTCCAAAAGCAGATGAGTATGCATCTACTTCTCATATTCCATGAATAGCTGGGACATTGAGGAAGATCCAAAAAGGCATTTCGGGAATTGATCTAATTCTATCTCTGTTTGTTTCATTTGAAGAAAGGAAGGATCCCAAAGAATCAACATTTCTTTTATTTTCTGAAGCTCTGTTTGATCGATCAATATGTGATATTCTGAATCCGCATTTCTAATGGAATTGAAATGATCTCTGGATTGATCAAAAGATCCTTTCCATTGGCTAGAATCTGTTACTTGAACAAAAATAGATCTTGTGGAATCATATTGAATATTTGACAATACATTCTGTACCTTGCTAAAAAACTGATCCTTGTTTACCAACCACACATTGTCTAACCAAATCAAATTCTCTCTCAATTTTTTCCTCAAAAAATCTGATTTGTGCTGATTCTTTCCCAAACCAATGAAGAGATCTTGGCGGAATTGCCACATATGAAATTGAGCACAATTTTGCAAAGAAATACCCCACTTGTTTCTCAAGAAGAGATGGGAAACATGCTCAATATCATTTGATTGAATAGTTGCCTCAACTCTTTATTGTTCGTAGAAACCCTCCCCTTCAATTGGTTTTTTTTTCATGAAAAGCAGACATGAGATAGCAAATCAAGTCTTTCCCTAAGATTTCGAGTCCCGAATTCAAGTTGATTATGTTTCGCTTCTTCCTCGGAGAAAGATGATCAAACAATTCCCAATCATGGTCCTTGCAGATCTGATTATCCGTATAGGATAAAAAATGAAACTCCAGATATTTGCTATCTTTCTCTTTGAATGAGATCTCAATTCCAACTATGGTTTCATTAGATATCTTACAATTAGAATCCCTTCTTTTTTCGATCCAGTTCCTCCACCACCACGAACCCTAGTTAGATTCAGGCATGATACACTTTTTATTTATTGAGAGAACACAAGTACGCTCTTGTGAATCCATGAAACAACTCTCAGAAATCTTTTTCCTTTTTGGAAGATACAGGAGCGAAACAATCAACCTATTGATATTGGAAGACCAAAAAGATTCTTCCAATATCTCATTTCTAGGTACAATGGAATTCATAGGTATGGGAAGAAGCCCCATAAAATAGAGATTTTTTCTTTTGACCATCTTCGATTGTTAATGCGAGATATAAGGACCGCTACTACAAGTAGTACTACACCTTTGATCGTAAAGTATCGATTTTTGGTTGAACTTTGTGAATCACGTGAAAGTCTGATGCTCCCAATTTGGGGGTCAAAGAGTTTCCTAAAACATTCTTGATAGAAAAAATGTGAGTGAAAGATCCCACTGAATCGAATTTGATCGATGAATCTAAGAAATAGTGGGAATTCTTAATCTCTGTCCATATCTCTCTCAATTTGAAGATCCAAGATTTGAATTGATGTCGTTTCATTGATTCCTCCTAAAGATTTCATTTCAATTGGAATTTGGTTATTCACGATGTATGATGATCCCTGTTAAGCATCCATGGCTGAATGGTTAAAGTGCCCAACTCATAATTTGCAAATTTGTAGGTTCATTACCTGCTGGATGCATGCCAATGGGAACATTCAATAAGTCTATTAGAATTAGCTCTGTATCAATGGAATCTCATCATCCATACATAATGAATTGGTATATTCATACCATAACATGTGAACAGTAAGAACTAGAATTCTTATTGATACTAGAACTCATAGGGAAGAAAATGGATTTATGGATGTAATCAAATATGTAGTATTTACAGAAAAAAGTATTCAGTTATTGGGGAGCAATCAATATACTTTTGATGTTGAATTATGATCAACTAGGACAGAAATAAAGCATTGGGTCGAACTCTTCTTTGGTGTCAAGGTAATAGCTTTGAATAGTCATTGACTCCTCGGAAAGGGTAGAAGAATGGGACCAATTATGGGACATACAATGCATTACAGATGTATGATCATTACGCTTCAACCAAATTATTCTATTCCACCTCTTATAGAGAAAAGAACTTAAAGGAAAATACTTAATAACATGGCGATACATTTATACAAAACTTCTACCTGAGCACAAGCAATGGAACTGTAGATAGTCAAGTGAAATCCAATCTACAAAATAATTTGATCTATGGATAGCATCATCATGGTAAAGGTCATAATGCCAAAGGAATCATTATCGCAAGGCATAGAGGGGGAGGTCATAAGCGTGTATACGATAAAATCAATTTTTGATGGAATGAAAAAGACATATTTGGTAGAATCATAACCATAGAATACAACCCTAATCGAAATGCATACATTTGTCTCATACACTATGGGGATGGTGAGAAGAGATATATTTTACATCCCAAAGGGGCTATAATTGGAGATACCATTATTTTTGGTACAGAAGTTCCTATATCAATGGGAAATGCCCTACCTTTGAGTCTGGTTTGAACTATTGATTTATGTAATTGGAAGTAACCAATTAGGTTTATGATGAAACCTAGAAATCAATCACTGATCCAATTTGAGTACCTCTATGGGATAGACATCAATAGAATACTGTTGAGTAATGGCAACAAGTGATTGAGTTCAGTAGTTCCTCATAGAAAATTATTGACTCTAGAGATATGGTAATATGGAGAAGACAAAATTGTTTAAAGCACACACAAAATGGGAAACACCCTTCTTTCAAAGAGAGGAGAATGGGTTATTCCCATTTAATTTGATGGTCAGAGGTGAATTGAAAGCTAAGTAGTGGTAATTAGAAAGATCCCGATGGGAAAAATAGAGATGTCTCCTACGTTACCCGCAATATGTGGAAGTAGCAATGTAATTTCATAGAGTCATTCAGTCCGAATGCTACATGAAGAACATAAGCCAGATGACAGAACAGGGAGACCTAGGATGTAGAAGATCATAACATGAGTGATTCGGCAGATTTGGATTCCTATATATCCACTCATGTGGTATTTCATCATATGATTCATATAAGATCCATCTGTCTGGATATCATCATATACATCTAGAAAGCCGTATGCTTTGGAAGAAGCTTGTATAGTTTGGGAAGGGGTTTTTATTGATAAAAAGAAGAATCTACTTCAATCAATATGCCCTTAGGCATGGCCATACATAACATAGAAATCACATTTGGAAAGGGTGGATAATTAGCTAGAGCAGCAAGTGCTGTAGCGAAACTGATTTCAAAAGAGAGTAAATCAGCCACATTAAGATTACCATATGGGGAGGTCCATTTGATATCCAAATATTTCTTAGCAACAGTTGGACAAGTGGGTAATGTTGGGGTGAACCAAAAAAGTTTGGGTAGAACCGGATCTAAGTGTTGGTTAGGTAAGTGCCCTGTAGTAAGAGGAGTAGATATGAGCCCTGTAGACCACCCCCATGGGGGTGGTGAAGGAAGAGCCCCTATTGGTAGAAAAAAACCCACAACCCCTTGGGGTTATCCTACACTTGGAAGAAGAAGTAGAAAAAGGAAAAAAATATAGTGATAGTTTTATTCTTCATCACCGTAAATAGGAATATTGAAAATCAAATTTTTGGAATTTGCAATAATGTGATGGGTGAACGATGGGAATTGAACTTGCACATGGTGGATTCACAATCCACTACCTTGATCCACTTGGCTACATCCGCCCCTTATCTAGCTAAAGGATTTTCCCTTTTTTCCATTCATCATTATTGTATTTATTCTTACCTTATTAGATCGAGATATTGAACATAGTTTAAAATGTAATAATCCATTATGACACGTTCACTTAAAAAAATCCTTTTGTAGCTAATCATTTATTGGGAAAAATGGAAAAACTCCACATGAGGGAGGAGAAAGAAATAATAGTAACTTGGTCTTGGGTATCTACCATTATACCCGCAATGATTGGACATACAATCTCCATTCATAATGGAAAAGAACATTTACCTATTTATATAACAGATAAGATGGTAGGTCACAAATTGGGAGAATTCGCCCCTACTCTGACTTTTGTGAGACATGTGAGAAACGATAATAAATCTCGTCATTAATTTTTTCATTTTTATTTTCTATTTTAGTAAAGTAGCAAAAGCAGTTGTCATTCATTGGTAGGAGATAGCCTTATGATAAAAATAAAGAACTCAACTTTAAGTACAAAAGTTAAGGATTTAGCCCAACATATATGTATGTCTATTTGCAAAGCTCGAAGAATAATTGACTAGATTCGGGGGCATTCCTATGAAGAAGCACTTACGATACTGAAACTCATACCTTATCGAGCATCTTTTTTCATTTTAAAATTGCTTTATTCCGTAGCAGCAAACGCAAATCATAATATGAACATGAATAAAGCTGATTTATTTTTTAGTAAAGCCGAAGTCAATGGAGGTGCTATTCTAAAAAGGTTTAGACCCAAAGCTCAAGGACTCAGTTATCCTTTAAAAAGACCTACTTGTCATATAATAATTGTATTGAAAAATAAATCAAAGTCATTTTTAAATTGAAATAAATCTTAGATTTCTATTTAGAAAGAAATATGGGACAAAAAATAAATCCACTTGGTTTTAGACTTGGTACAACCCAAAGTCATCATTCTTTTAGGTTGTGCAAACCAAAAAATTTTTTTGTGGGCCTACAAGAAGATGTAAAAATACGAAATTGTATCAAGAACTATGTACAAAAAATAAGAGAATACCCTCATGTTTCGAAGGAATTGCACGTATAGAAATTTAAAAAAGAATCAATTGATCCAGATAATAATATATATTGGATTCCCCAATTTGTTAATAGAAGGCCGAATGCAAGGAATTGCAGAATTATAGATAAATCTACAAAATGAGATTCATTTTGAAAACACAAGAATCACCATTACTCTCACAAAAGTTGAAAAACCTTATAGAAAACCTAATATTCTTGCAGAATATATAGCTTTACAATTAAAAATTAGAGTTTTGTTTCGAAAGGCAATGAAAAAGGTGATTGAATTAACTGAACAAACGGACACAAAAGGAATTCAAGTGCAAATTGCAGGGTGTATCGACGGAAAAGAAATTGCACGTGTCAAATGGATCAGAGAAGGGAGGGTTCCTCTAGAAACAATTCATGCTAAAATTGATCATTGTTCCTATACAATTTGAACTATCTATGGAGTATTAGGCGTTAAAATTTGGATATTTGTAGCTGAGGACTAATGGACCTTTCTTTATGTGTTTTGCCATTCTGGTTCTGACTAGTGTCTAGCAATAGAAATAAATTTGTTCTTTAATTTATTAACTGGTTCTTTTATTTATGAAATATCAAACAAAAAAGCAATTTGATTCTAATTCTCTAATTCTATAGGGTTGAATAAAAATTTGATTGACCAATTTTTTAGAGTAAAATTGCTATGCTTAGTGTGTGACTCCTTCTTTAAAGTAAGTTTAAAGTTTAGAGTTGGGTTAGGATTCCATAGATTGTTGAACCCCACTCTAAACTTAATAACTATATATAATATTAAAAAAACCAACTTATTGCTTCATATTTTCGAGATCCCAAGAAATAGTCACTATATGACTGGATCGATCATATAGTTGTAGCAACTGAAATTTCTCCCATAACATAAAAAATCTAATTATGAGTTGTAAAACACAAATAAGGGGATGTGGATAAATGAAAGATGATAGAAAGAGAAAACAAAAAAACCAATGATATATGATTACAATATGTATGGTCTATGAATTATCTCATATCTTATAGAAAGGCAATGTGATAAAGCATCAATACTGAATATAAAATTCAATATAATAGTATATAAAAATATATAATAGTATATAAAAATATAATAATATATAAAAAAATAATACTCTAAAAATTAATACAATACTATAATGTATAAGATAATAAAGAGCCCGGAGTTAATAGAAACTGAGAAGATTGACTCGGAAACAAATTTTTGTTGAGAGCTCCATTGCAGAGTTCAGACCTAACCATTAATGGAGAAGCTATAGGAATGGTGGAACCTGTGACTGCATAGGATTAGTATTAGTTTTAAATAGAATCCTAATGATTCATTGAGCAGGATGGCAGAACGAACCAAGAACAAATTGATTTATTCTAAGAGGTTATGGATTGAACAACCTACGAATGAGAAAGAGTCAATATTTGCCCGCGAAACATTTATTTATTGAATTACAATATTTTTTGTTTGGCATAGTTCAATAAGAATAAAAAAAAAGATTCATTATAATCGTTATAGTTATAATTATAAAACAAAAAAAAACATTACCTATACCTCTATCTAGATTTATAGATAAATATATAAATCTAGCTTTGTATCTTGATTGTATATACAGACAGTTAAACAAATTCAATATCAAACACATTACTTAGTTTAGTGATTTAGTGCATTATTTATTATATGTTATATTATAAATATGTATTATAAAATACATATATAAATTAGAATTTATTTAGCATTTTATATAATACTATTTGTTTAAAACTATTGAATGAATTGTTTCATTCGCGAGGAGCTGGATGAGAAGAAACTCTCATGTTAGGTTTTGCAGTAGGGATGGAATGAAAAAAAAAAAAGAACCATCAACTATAACCCCAAAAGAACTAGATTTCGTAAACAATATAGAGGAAGAATGAGGGGAATATCTTGTCGAGGCAATTATATTAGTTTTGGTAGATATGCTCTTCAGGCACTTGAACCCTCTTGGATCACAACCAGACAAATATAAGTGGGGCGAAGAGCAATGACACGATATGTGCATCACGGTGGAAAAATATTGATAAAAATATTTCTCGACAACCCTATTACAATAAGACCCATGGAAACACATATGGGTTCGAGAAAAGGATCTCCCGAATATTGGGTATTCGTTGTTAAATTGGGTAGAATAGTTTATGAAATGGGAGGAGTATTCAAAACTGTAGCTAGGGCCACTATTGAAATAGCTACATACAAAATGCCTATACGAATTCAATTTGTTATTTCAAGATAGGAACATAGAACTAAACAAAACAAAAGGACTATTTATTATATTGAATATTGCAGATGAAAAAACAAACAACAGAAGATTTCTTTATTTCTGGACAAACAATATTTTTTTTATCCTTTACTACATTGAAATAGCAAATTGAAAAAAAAATCATATGATTCAACCCCAAACCCTTTTAAATGTAGCAGATAATAGTGGAGCTCGAGAATTGATGTGTATTCGAATCATAGGGGCCAGTAATCCCTGATATGCTCATATTGGCGACATTATTGTTGCTGTGATCAAGGAAGCAGTGCCCAATATGCCTCTAGAAAGATCAGAAGTAATTAGAGCTATAATTGTACGTACGTGTAAAGAACTCAAACGTGACAACGGTATGATAATATGATATGATGACAATGCTATGGTTGTCATTGATCAAGAAGGAAATCCAAAAGGAACTCGAGTTTTTGGTGCAATTCCTTGAGAATTGAGATAGTTTAATTTTACTAAAATAGTTTCACTAGCTCCCAAAGTATTATAAATACTAAATACTAGTAGATGGAACTACTAGTCGGGTACCAAAAATGGAGCAATTCATTATTAAATTATTAGTAGATTGTGTCTCACACATATACTTTGAATAAAAAAAAAGTAAAGAAAAATAAATAATAAAACATGTTGATTATATCCAAATTGGAAGACAAGAATAATTCGAGTTCGTTATGGGTAGGGATACTATTGCCGATATAATAACTTCTATACGAAATGCTGACATGGATAAAAAGGGAAGGGTTCGAATAGCATCTACTAATATCACCGAAAACATTGTTAAAATACTTTTACGAGAAGGTTTTATTGAAAACATTCGAAAACATCAAGATCAAGAAACTCAAAAAATTTTCTTCGTTTTAACCTTGCGACATAGAAGAACTAGGAACATAGTATATAGAACTATTTGAATGCGTATCAGCCAACCTGGTCTATGGATCTATTCCAACTATCAATGAATTCCTAAGATTTTAGGTGGAATAGGGATTGTACTTCTTTCTACTTATCAAGGTATAATGACAGATTGAGAAGCTTGACTAAAAAGAATTGGAGAAATTTTATGTTATATATGGTGATCTGCCTCCAGTATCCTAATTTTATCTCATTGATACTTAAAGGGGGTTACCTGGAATGAAAGAACAAAAATTGATTCATGAAGGCTTAATTACTAAATCACTTCCCAATGGTATGTTCCAGGTACATTTAGATAATGAAGACCTAATTTTAGGTTATGTTTCAGGGAGAATCTGATGCAGTTTTATATGGATACTACTTGGAGATAGATTCGAAATTGAAATAAGTCGTTATGATTCAACCAAGGGACGTATAATTTATAGACTTTGTAATAAGGAGTCAAATGATTAAGTGATTTTTTAAATAGTCATTGTTTGTTAAGTTAAAAAATTCAAGTGACTTATTTTTTTTCTTCCAAGAAGTAGATTCAAGAATAAAGGAATGAGAAATATGAAAATAAGAACTTCTGTTCATAAAATTTGTGAAAAGAGTTGACTGATTCATAGATGCAGATGAATTATGTTGATTTGTTTAAATCCAAAACATAAACAGAGACAGGGATAGGGTAATCTTTAATCTTAAAAAACACTTTCTAATTCAAAACTAAAGTAGAGAGGGGATCCCTGTAATGTAAAAATAAAAATAGGGATCCATTTTTTAAATATGAAATGGATATCTCCATATATTTTTGTATATCTCTGACTCCTATTTAGGATATAGATAATAAAACATGACAAAACCTATAGCAAAAGTTGGTTCTCATAGGAATGGACGTATTGGTTCACGCAAGAATGGACATAGAATACCAAAGGAGTTATTCATGTTCAAGAAAGTTTCAACAATACCATTGTAATTGTTACAGATGTACATGGTCAGGTGGTTTCTTGGGCGTCCACGGGTACTTCTGGATTCAAGGCACAAGAAGAGGAACATCCTATGCTGCTCAAGGAGCAGCAGTAGATGCTTTTCGTACAATAATTGATCAGGGTATGCAACGAGCAGAAGTTATGATAAAAGGTCCTGGTCTCAGAAGAGATGCGACATTATGAACCATTCTTAGAAGTGTTATACTATTAAGTTTAGTACGTGATGTAACACCTATGTCACATAATGGATGTCGACCTCCTAAAAAAGACGTGTGTAGAAATAATAATTAAACAACTATCAAGAGAAATAAATGATTCAATGACCTAATCAAATTAGAATATTAGTATGGTTCGAGGGGAAGTAGCAGAATCCACTCAAACACCACAGTGGAAGTGTGTTGAATCAAGAGTAGACAGTAAATGTCTTTATTATGGTCATTTTGTTCTCTCCCCACTTAGGAAAGGTCAGGCTAATACAATCGGTATTGTCATGCAAAGGACTTTACTTGGAGAAATAGAAGGAACATGTATCACACATGCAAAATCTGAGGACGTATCACATGAATATTCTACAATAGTAGGTATTGAAGAATCAGTACATGAAATTTTACTCAATTTGAAAGAAATTATATTGAGAAGTAATCTCTATGGAATTAGAGATGCATCCATTTGTGTTAGGGGTCCTAGGTACATAACCACTCAAGATATTATCTCACCACCTTCCGTGGAAATAGTTGACACGACACAGTATATAGCTAACTTGATAGAACCGATTGATTTGTGCATTGGATTATAAATCAAGAGAGATCGTGGATATCGTATGAAATCTATAAATAACTCTCAAGATGGAAGTTATCCTGTAGATTCTATATTCATGCCTATTTGAAATACAAATCATAGTATTCATTCTTATGGTAATGGGAATGAAAAATAGGAGATACTATTCTAGAAATATGGACAAATGGAAGTTTAACTCCTAAAGAAGAACTTTATGAAGCTTCTTGTAATTTGATTGATTTATTTCTTCCTTTTCTACATACAAAGGAAGAAGACACTCAGCTCAAGGAAAATAAAAACAAGTTATAATTTCCTTTCAAGATAGATTAAATAATCTAAAGAAAAATAAAAAGGGAATTCCATTGAAATCTATTTTTATTGACCAACCAGAATTGCCTTCCAAGACCTATAATTGTCTCAAAAGGTCCAATATACATACATTATTGGACCTTTTGAGTAAGAGTCAAGAAGATCTTATAAAAATTGAATATTTTCACATAGAAGATGTAAAATAGATATTGGACACTCTACAGAAGCATTTTGTAGATGATTTACTTAAGAACTAAGAAAAGGAAAAGTTTGAATTTGAAATTATTTCATCTTCTTTTTAGAAAAAAAATGAAAAAGAATTTGTCATCTTCGATACAATCCATATTTTTACAGAATGGATCATAATAAACAAAATTAAGGTATCTAAGGAATAGTCACTTTGAAGTGACTATCCCTTAGATACCTAGGCTTGCAGTATTTTGTGATTGGATCAATTTGAAAAAGACATAAAGTTAAAGATTTATCAATAGGTAATGTTGCTCCAATACCTAACAAGAGAGATACTGTGGTACCAACCAAAAGATTGTTGTAGCTACGAGACGACGAAATGGATTTTGGAATTTATTAACATTTTCCAAAATGGTACTATCAATAATCCCATTGGTACTGAAACCATTAAAAGAACACTTAGTAACCTATTGGGTACTATGCGAAGTATTTGAAATATGGGAAAGAAGTACCATTCGGGTAATATTTCCAAAGGAGTTGCAAATGGATATGCCGATTCACCAATCATTGACAGTTCGAGAACTGCTAAGCCTACATTACACGCAATAGTTCCTAGAATTACTATTGGAAAAATATATAAAAGGTCACCAGGCCATGCGGTTTCTCCAAAATAATTATGCCCCATCCCTTTAGCCAATTTAGCTCTCAATATAGGATCGTTCAAGTCTGGTTCCTTTGTTATTGGGATAGATGAATTCTTATAGATCAATCCCCTGAAAGAATTGGACATGATAATTTTTCATCATTCGACTCGAGCAAAAAGGAATGATAGGAATAGATTCATATGAAATATATATTTCATACAAATCCACACATAATAGAATTATAATGACTCAATGTAAGAATAAGTATATACTATAGAAAAAAAAGATTTATTAAATGCAAGTTGCAAAACTATTCATTGCAAAGAATTTAGTTCTTAGAGGTAAATGTTCAATATCCAAGTAGGCTTACTAATTTGATCTTTGATCATTATTAATTGCTTTTTGGATTGTCTCATGTTTTTTGGTTGGTGTTTATCCTACAACATCTCAATTCTCTTACATACAAAGTATTTACTTGTTACTAATCTAATAAAGTCTAGCCTCTATTTTTCTTTAGATCCTTTATTGCACTCTGATAGTATCATAGTTCAGGATTGATGCAAAGGAAATGAATGCATTTGTATACTATAAATAAGAAATAAGTGAAATAGATAGAAAATTGTGGCACATCACTTTTTCTCTATTCTATAGGATCTTGTGGAGCGTGTTCATGTATGACATGATTCTGGTATGATCATAAAAAAAATTCTTCGCAAATGAACCAGCCTATCCTTTGCTACGTAAGAGACTTACATGGTGGTTGGATACAAAAACACATTTGGTTGTGAATTCTAACATGGCAGAAAAAAATCATATATCTGCATGGCCCAATCAATAGTTCAAGTCACACACTCCCATAATCCATCTTCTCTTCAGAAAATGCACTTCAACTATTCGTATAAAATAAGGAATACAATACTTTGGAATTGAAGAGAAGTATCCAAAAAATATGTCTCATTTTTTTTAATAACCCATATTTGTAGCAATGAAATACTATTTTCCTTCCCGAAATGATATATCATCAATTACAAATATCTATGATTTGTCTTTCCTTTTTCTATAAAGGACCTGAAATACCTTGCTTATGTATCATTGGAAAGTGCATTAACATAAATACAGTAGTAAGGAGAGGCAATACAAAAGTGTGTAAACTATAAAAATGAGTCAAAGTGGATTGGCCCACACTAGCACTTCCACGTAATAACTCTACCAAAGGTGATCCTATTACAGGAATAGTTTCAGGTACACCCATCACATTTTTTGTGGCCCAATAACCAATTTGGTCCCGTGGTAAAGAGTAACTAGTTACACCAAAAGATGTAGTTAATATAGCTAGAACCACTCCTGTAACCCAAGTTAATTCCCAGGGTTTTTTAAATCCACCTATGAGATACATCCGAAATACTTGAAGGATCATCATTAGAACTATCATACTTGCTGACCATCGATGAACTAATTGGATTAACCATCCAAAGTGGGCCTCAGCCATTATGTATTGAACAGAGGAAAAGGCCTCCGTAACAGTTGGATGATAGTAAAAAGTCATAGCAAAACCCATAGCTACTTGTACTAAAAAACAAGTAAGTGTGATCCCCCCTAGACAATAAAATATGTTAACATGGGGAGGAACATATTTACTAGTTATATCATTTGCAATCACCTGAATCTCGAGACATTCCTCGAACCAATCATATACTTTATTGAGATAGGAGACTCCCCCTCTGAGAACCGTATATGAGAATTTCATCTCATACAGCTCAAATAGAAATAACAAATACTGATTTTCAACATAATAGTAATAAAAAGCTCAAACTTTGTAGCCGCTTGATTCGATTTGTCTTGAAGATATGAAATAACAAAAATCCTAAATTTCTTCTTTGTGATTATAATGCCAAATCAAGTTGGATCGGCCCTCTTCTTTTATGTTGATCGTTACAGGACTCTTGAATCTTCTATTCCCTTTTTTTTATTTGTTTGATTTGTTTTTTTTTTGTACGTAATGCTGATTGACTCTTGTTTCTTATTTTAATATTCATTAATATTAATAGGAATTTGATGGGAATTTTCTTGTTGAGACCCCATGAATCAATTGAAACTTCAAATTCATACTATAACTATGGCAATTTTTTTAATAAAGCTCTAAGCTAAACCCAAAAGCTTTCTGAGTAAGAACCCTTTGATCATCACTTATTTAATGAATAGATGTAATAACTCAAGAAACTCTATAGAGACAACTGTATTTCGGTCAAAATAAGTCTGAAGAAAGAAAATTTGTTTGATTTCTCGAAAATACCTTTTTTTATTTAGTTCGATCACGAAGTCTAAATAGTGGGTATGAATCATAGCTCAAATATTTCTTTTCTTGATTTATTTTATTCTATATATTCCATGCTCAAGATACTAAAATAAATCAAATAATATCCGACGGGGTAGAATCATCTTGATAAAGATGACAGACTCATTCTCTATATTACCAATACTATCAATTATAACAAGTCACACAATCATATTCCAGAAATACTGAAACAAATAAATTTCACAATTGAACTACCAAAATAATCTATAAATCTGAGTTTTAAGTAATTTTTTTGATTGAAAACCTAGGACTTCATAGTTCTTATAAAACTTAACTCACTAAAATTTCATCTAGTAAAATGAAAGAACTATAAATTTCCAAAATAATAGAAAGGAATATCGCAAATAAAGCCATTACCAAGCCCATAAGTGGTGTAGTACCCCAGCCTTGAGCTACTTTACCATATTCGAAATTCAACGATTTTAATAAATCCCCTATAACAGTTTGTCTTGGCCCAGATCTAAAATTATCCTCAATGGTTTGTGTAGCCATAAACCCTATTTAATCATTGGTTAAAATCTGTTGACTTTGTATACCATTCCATTGTAGTTGTAAATAAATGATTAAATGATCTTATTGTAGATCCATTGTGATCTCAAAATTATCTAAAAATGGAAACAGCAACCCTAGTCGCCATCTTCATATATGGTTTACTTGTAAGCTTTACTGGGTATGCCTTATATATTGCCTTTGGCCAACCTTCACACCAACTAAGAGATCCATTCGAAGAACACGAGGACTATTTGAAGTAATGAGCCTCCTATATTGATATTTGGAGGCTTATTACTTCAATTAAGATAATAAAAATCATTTCAACTTTTTTGTCGGAACCTTAGGTGGTTCTCGAAAAAAGATAGCAAAAATATTTATCCCTAAAGTTGAGACTAAGAGAAATGTATAAACCAATGCTTTCATAGATTCGATTGTAATTTACAATTATAGCTTCCACACCTATTTTATTTCTATTTTTTTTGAGAGAGGGATCATTTACAAAAGGAAAGAATCAAAGAAAGGATGATGAAAAAAGTGCAAATTTCATCAGTACACTATATTTCTTCAGTACACTATATCAAATAGAATATATATATATATGTATAAATAGAAGATCCCTGAACAACATTGTATCAGACTGCTTATCTCCATGTAGTTGGATCTCCAAGTTTTTGGAATGCTCCAAATTCAACTTGAGCATCCAAATCTAGATTAATACCAGCAAAAACATCTTTGAACAAGGTTCTAGCACCATAATAAATGTGTCCGAAGAAGAAGAGCAGAGCAAATGAAGCATGTCCAAAAGTGAACCAACCCCTTCGACTACTATGAAAAACACCATCGGATTTCAAAGTAGCTCGGTCTAATTCAAAATTTTCACCTAATTGGGCACATCTAGCATATTTTTTCACAGTAGTGGGATCACTATAACTGACCCCATTGAGTTCGCCATCATAAAACTCAACAATTACACCAACTTGTTTGACACTATATTTGTATTCTGCTCTTCTAAAAGGAACATCGACTAACAGTTCCATCTACATCTACCAAAACTACTGGAAACATTTCAAAAAAAGTAGGCATACGATGTACAAAAAGCTCATGTCCGTCTGTATCTCTAAAGATCGGGTGTCCTAACCATCCAACAGCTATTCCATCCTCGTTGTCCATTGAACTTGCTCTGAATAATCCCCCCTTTTCCGGATTATTACTAATATAATCATAAAAAGCTAATTTTTTGGAAATTTCAGACCAAGCTTCCGAAAAACTCAGATTTTCAGCCAGTCCAACCCCAACTTTTTGATATATTTCTTGTTGGAAGTATCCCTGATCCCACTAATAACGAGTGGGCCCAAATAATTTGATTGGGGTAGTTGCTGAACCATAACACATAGTTCTAGCAACTACGAAAGCTGCAAAAAAAATAGCAACAATACTACTGGAAATTACAGTTTCAATGTTGCCCATACGTAATCCTTTGTATAGATGTTGAGTTGGATGAACACTAAGAGGGAATAGACCCGCCAATATGCCCAATGTACCTGCTACAATATGATGAGAGGCTATTCCTTTCGGAACAAAGGGATCAAAACCTTCCATTCCCCACACTGGATTTATAGATTGTACTTTTCTAGTTAGTCCATAAGGATCAGACACCCATATTCCAAGACCATACAAGCCAGTTACATGAAATGCGCCAAAGCCAAAGCAAGCCAACCCTAAGAGAAATAAATGAATTCCAAAGATCTTTGGCAAATTCAAAGAGGGTTTTCCCATACATTCATCATAGAATATTTCTAGGTCCCAATACACCCAATGCCAGACAGCTGCCAAAAAGCACAAGCTGGAAAACACAATATGTGCCCCTGCCACACCTTCATAAATCCAAATACCCAGATTCGTTATAGTTCCTCCTGAAATACTTCAACCACCCCATGAATTGCTTATTCCTAATTGAGTCATGAATGGTATAACAAACATACCCTGTCACCACATTGGATCAAGAACGGGGTTAGAGGGATCAAAAACTACTAATTCGTATAGAGCCATCGAACTGGCCCAACTAGAAACTAGAGCTATATGCATTATGTGAACAGAAAGTAATCAACTAGAATCATTCAATACAACAGTATGAACATGATACCAAGATAAACCCATGGAAATACCTCTCTTTATCAAAGATAAGTAGACACTATGTAACTTTATCACATTGAAAAAGACTATACTATGATGTACCTTTCAGTAGATTCTGTATGAGAAAGGATTACTATTTATTCCATTTTGTTGGAAATAAGAGAACAAGTTTGTTCATAAGAACAAAGAGAAGCAGATCTATTCTATACCCGATGAGTACCAATATGCAATGGGAAAATTGGTCCTATTTTTGTTTTTGGGTATGAATGCATAGATACTTGTTTATCATTCGAGCGATTGATCCTTTCATTAAAATTTTTTTTATTCACTATGTTTTCCCTTCCAATTTATGGAAAATAAAATAGGGTAAATAGAAAAAAAGTTGACAAAGACAATAAACCCCTTGTTACGTTTCCATATTAAAGTGAAGTATAGGGCTTGATTTTTTCTGAAATTTAATGCCTATTGGTGTTCCAAAAGTACCTTTTCAAAGTCCTGGAGAGGAAGATGCGTTTTGGGTGATGTATAGTGTGACTTGTCAGGCATATTGGGTCATATGGGATTTACCCCGTTCTCTCCCCCGATCGAGATATCCTTTGCTTCCCCCAAGAAATATTGATTGAACTGTAAATTATTTGGAGTGTGGAGTGTAATTAAACCAATTAATTTATATTTATATTAGGGATCCATATCCATATATTATCAATTAGAAGAATTTATGGTTGATTTAGACCGATAAAATATCTAGGCTATGTTCAGAAAAGAAAATACCAAATTGGTAATATATGTACAATTACCACTTATATCATAAATGATTCTTGTACTTAACTTTAACTAGTTTAATTAATAAACTATATTAATTAAACTAGTACAAAGTAAAACTACCAATCAATGGAAATAGTATGATGAATACGTGGAATAGTTTGTGGGAAGGCAAGTAAAGCTAAAGCATGAAACAAACGAGTTCCAAAAAAAGTGGTACTGAGATTATTTGCCCTATATTATGTACAAATAGAATTTGGATAGATCTTTACTCAGAGTAGAATATGAACCTAAGAGAATTGAAAAGACCCATTCAGGAACAAGAAAACAACACGTGATTTGAATCACGATGAAACAATATATGCATCATTAGTTCAAGAAGTTCAGTAAATTCTTTTTTTTCTTCTTTTAGTCTGGTATGGAGAGATGCCAAAACAAAACCTATTTTTGAAAAATAAAAAAAAACAAACCTAAAAAATCTATTACAAAAGAAAGAAATAGGACTAAAATCGATACATTGATTTTTTTTTGCAATTTTTTTGAACCATATGCATCCAAAGTTGCAAGTACGGTTTCTAGGGGATAGAATTTTGTCCTAATCAACCAACTTTATCGAGAAAGATTACTTTCTTTGGGCCAAGAGATTGATAATAAGGTCTCAAATCAACTTGTTGGTCTCATGGTATATCTCAGTATAAAAGATGCTACTAGGGATCTTTATTTGTTTATAAACTCTCCTGATGGATGGGTAATACCAGGAATGGCCATTTATGATACTATACAATTTGTTCCACCCGATGTCCATACAATATGCATGGGATTAGCCGCTTCAATGGGATCTTTAATTCTAGTCATAGGAGAAATTACCAAACGTATAGCATTCCCTCACACTTGGCGCCAATGAGTTTGTTCTTTCAAAAACAAAAAAACTATGCCTTCGCCATATCGAATATGAATTCTAAGTAATAATAACATGGCATCTCAAGTTTGATATGAACAAATAATTCTTGTTTTTTCATAACATGAGGTTTTGTATCGAAATAGTAGTATGAAACAAAGGTTACTTTTTATTTGATCTTACATGTCGGGAGTACATTTTAGGGTCAGAAGTCATTTTGTTATTCAAAACCAAAAGTCTCTTTTCTTTCTAATATTCATCTTAGGAAAGAAATAGTATGAAAATGAAGAAAAATGATCATTTTTACCCTATTTGATCGTATCAGAAATAAACTTTGGGATTGCTAAATCATAGACAAGATAAATATAGAAAGCAACAAAGCCATTATAGTATTTTTTTTACTCCTACGAAAGGAAGGTTGGTAAATGGATCATTCAATGATCTAGATTGGATGGATTATATTTCCTTCATCCTTCGAGAGAAGGGGGATGATAAATTCAATTCCATTATAGAGCCGTATGCAATGCACAAAAATGCCTGTACAGTTTTCAATTCTATTTTTTTTTTCTTCTTATTTTTTATCCCTTACTTTAGCTTTAGATCAACCATGCAAAATAGAAGAACCCCTTATAATGTTATATTAGTATCATCAAGGTTATGATTCACCAACCTGCTAGTTCTTTTTATAAGGCACAAGTTGGGAAATTTATCTTGGAAGCAGAAGAGCTACTGAAACTTTGTGAAACACTCACAAAGGTTTATGTACAAAGAATTGGCAATCCCTTATGAGTTATTTCCGAAGACATGGAAAGCGATGCTTTTATGTCAGCAACAAAAGCCCAAGCTCATGGCATTGTTGATCTTGTAGCAGTAGAAAAAGCAAATAGTAGTGATTTTGTGTAAATCCATTTCAAAAACATAATTCATGTTTTCTTTGATTTGACATTAAACAAAAATGATTCATAATCATCAATGATCCGATTAAGATCAATCTAAAGCAAGCTATTCTTATTCTAGATATACATATATATGATATGCCAACTATTAAACAAATTATTAGAAACACAAGACAGACAATCAGAAATGCCACAAAATCCCCCACTCTTTGAGGGTGTCCTCGGTGTCGAGGAACATGTACTAGGGTGAATGTGCAACTTGTTCAAATCATGAGCTCGAAGAAAGAAATGAGAAACATTTTTCAGTAATAATGATCAGTGCCAACGAATAGAATGGATAGATTGGAAGAAGGCCATTTACTATTTGAAAATGAGGATCTATCACATACGTATATGGTATACAGAATTTTTGGTTTCCATTAGTGCAAATGGATTTGATTTGAGATGAGAAGCAATTCTCCATTAGTAGAAAATGGTTATCCATTAAGTGGAGGAAATACTATTAAGATAACAAAATCAATTATGCTCTTATTCTTGAAAGAACGGACTAAGAGGGTCAGCTACCTATACCTAGCCAATTTTCATAATTAAATACCATCACTATATAGTTCTTTTTGTGAAAAGACGTATTACTGTATAATTAATGGGTAGAGCCAAAGGATGTGAACTATACAAGTTAACAATAACATTTTATTAAATGACAAAGGAGGCTTTGGTGTATAGAAAGGACCTCACCGTTTAATTAAAGAAGCAACCATAGAAACGACGGAACCCACTATTTTTTTAGTGTCGATAGAATTGAGTACTTTCAGCTCAAATGTCTGGAAGGAATAAAAGATCATGGTTGGGAAGGTCATAGTAGCCAAAACCATGGGAATTTCTTTTTCTATATACCAGAATAATCCACTTTGTTATTAATTGAACGAAAGAGGGAAGAAAAAGAATGACTGAAAGAAGAGAAATCAATTAGTTATTCATTAAAGTTTAATTTGATTAAATGACCAGAGTTAGATGAGGATATACAGCTCGGAGATGTCAAATAGAAATTCATTTATTTGCATCAACTTTTAGAGGGGCTCATTCAAGACTTACTTGAACAACTACTCAATAGAAAATAAGAGCCTTGGTTTCCTCTCATCGAGATTGAGACAGGCAAAAGAGGGATTTTCATTGTTTGTGGACCACTCATATAAATGCAGTAACTTTCGAGAATTTGGTATCCTATAGTTATAGTTGATTCATACACAATTTGCGCAAGAGGCAATTGCTTCTTAATCATAAAATACTTGCACAAATAGCTATATCGAATAAGAATTGTCTTTACATGATTTCCAATAAGATCTCTCAAATAAAATAAAAGAAAGAGATTGTAAAGTAATCTACAGGAATGAATGATTGAAACAAAATTCCCTGGAGAATGAATGATTGAATCAATCATTTCAATTTTTTTTTGTTTGTTTTGTTTTGAGGAAATAAAAGTAAGATCTATCTCTAAATATTAATCTGAATTATTCATGAATCTCAATGACTAAGGGCTGCCAATTGATGTGGAAGGGAATCATACAATACCCACACAATTTTGAAGAAATATTTAATGAATTGGTCACTCAATTTCAAATATGTCGCATCTTGTTCAAAATAATCAATAGAACCGAGGTTATAGTTGAAGCAACCAACAAAAAACCAAAATAACTAGTTATAATAAGCATGAAAAATTTGAAATTAGTTATATTTTTTTTGCTACATAGGTTGATAAAAGACTTACCTAAGTTTCTCTTTTTCCTGAATATGACAGTAAGAAAAAACACTATTGATAGAATTAGTTATAATTGAATGTTCTTGATTCATTAGTCATTATGAATGGATTGATAACTCTAAAAAAGATACAGCCATTCATATAGGTAGAATAAAATCAAGTCATCGGCAGTAACACCGACCGATCTTGCGATTCAGAATCAAGAGAAGAGGTTCATTCTTCAATTCCTGGGTTGAGTATAGTAATAAGAATTGTGTGTGTTGTGTAACTTGATTCCAAAATCAAATAAAGGAATGGCAATTAGGTTAGGTTTGCAAATAATTTCAATTTTGATCATTTCTATTCTTTTTCAATAGGAATAAGTCTATTTTGTTTGGAGTGAACAGCCTGATAATACCTTTACTTTTTTTTAAACTCAACTTACTTATTTGAATTCTGAATTCATTAATTCATTGGATTCAGTACAGTAAAGCTTAGTTATTAGTTAATTGCCCATAATATTATATTCTGATTTTGAATAAGAAGAAAAAGGTTTCTTGCGATCTATCCTAAAACCTTTTTTTTTGTTCTTTTTTCACCAAATAATACACTAGTACTGTATTATTGTATATTTATTATATGATCAACCAATTACTTGAATTGAAATAAAAGGATTCGAACAAAAAACCTTTAACCCTATACCCTAATAAAATAAAAAAAGTTTTCTATTTCACATATAATATAATTGAATTGTTCGAATACGATAATATCTTTCATCTTACATGAATTATAAAATCCATTGGCTCACAGTTTACCAAGATCTTTATTTTCTATTATGAAATTAATAATGGAAATCTTATATTATAAGGAATTTTTTATTTTATTTGTCTATTGGATAACATACAATTATACATATACAAGAAAAAATAGAAGAAAGCAATTCTATAGCATTTGGGGATACAACATTGTTGTGTCTGACAAAGAATATCTATACTGATTCGGTATACTTGAAATACACCTTTGGTACAAAATTGACGATCTCACAAACAAAGATGAAATAAAATATTAGTAGTTTTCTATTTACTCCATCTTTCACAAAATCGATCCCTCTTTTTTACTGTACAAGAATTTTTGGAGCTCAGCATGTTTGGAAGCATGGGAGGACATCCTTTTGCAGATATTATTACCAGTATTCAATACTGGATCGTTCATAGTATTACTATACCTTCCCTATTCATTGCAGGTTGGTTATTTGTAAGTACGGGTTTAGCTTACGATGTGTTTGGAAGTCCTCGACCAAACAAATATTTGACAGAGAGCCAATAGGGCATTCCATTAATAACTGGCCATTTTGATTCTTTGGAACAACTCAACGAAATTTAGTAGATCCTTTTAGGAGGCCCCCAATGACCATTGACCAAACCTATCCAATTTTTACAGTGCAATGGTTGGTTGTTCATGGACTAGCTGTACCTACTATTTCTTTTTTGGGGTCAATATCAGCAATGTGGTTCATCCAATGATAAACATAATTCAAATTATAGAACTATGACACAATCAAACCCGAAGGAGCAAAATGTTGAGTTGAATCATACCAGTCTATACTAGGGTTTATTACTCATTTTTGTACTTGTTGTTTTATTTTCCAATTATTTCTTCAATTGAGAGAAAGTGAATAGTAGAAATTCTCTTATCCTATTTGGAAGGATACCTTCCTCATAACTATCCATGACTATTTTTGTCTCTAGCATGACCGCTTGATAAAATGTGGAAGAAGGGGGGAAAAATGGCCAATACTACTGGAAGGATTCCTCTTTGGCTGATAGGTACTGTAAATGGCATTCTTGTGATCGGTTCAATAGGTATTTTCTTTTATGGTTCAAATTCTGGGTTGGGTTCATCTCTGTAGTGATCAGATGTCTAGGATTTTAGACATGAAAAAGTAAGAACTCAGAGGGGTCTCAACCCTCTGAGTTCTTACTTTTTCAGGCGAGATTTTGATCTATTCCATAATATACAAATTGGAAAATAATCCAATCAACATAATCAAATTGTAGAAATGACAAATAATTTATTTCTTAATCTTAAATTTTTTTTATTTAGAACTATTTATTCTTTTAGTATTAAATACTTAAGTTAATAAATAATTGTGGAAAATACTTTTTCTTGTGAAGATTAAGAATACTAGCAATCTCTCCTAGAAGTATTTGTTTCATGTATCCCATCCTTGCCCTATATTTTCTTTCTTTTTATTTGTTTGCATTTTATTGTCCATTACTAGGAATGGGATACAAGTAATTAATTCTAGATGTCACGAAAAATAGTAGAAACTATTTTTAACAATTTAATGTTAAGGAATCTCTGGATCTAGAAATTCATTTCGTACAATTGAACCTTTTCAAATTGCTTCTTTTTAAGAACCAAAAAAATTTGTTCCAAAATAACATATGCTAAGAAGAACAAAAGACCTTGAGCATGTAATGGATCTTGAAGCACTATTTCTACAACTCCCTGAGCAAAGCCCCCTACATTGGGATTACTTGTTAATGGTTGATCAAGCTTGATGAATTCACCCTATGAAACAAGAAGTTTGGTCTTGGAGGTATAATATCAACAACTTGATGTCCATCCAATGCATCAACTATGGTTATTTCATATCCCCCTTTTTCTTTACGTACTATTCTACTTACTATACCCGATGAAGTAGCATTATAGACCATATTGTTACTTTTACTTCCATCAGGATATATCTGACCCCTCCCTCTATTCCCACCTACATATATGGGATATTTTAAGAAGTGAATGTCTTTTTTCATAGCTGGGTTGGGAGAAAGAATAGGAAAGATGATTTCACTATATTTCTGACTAGGAACCAGAGCTATTACAAGAATATTTTTTTTATTGGGACGATAATTCTAAAAAGACAGATTTCCCATCTTTTTTTTCACCTCAGGAGAAATACGATTGGGATGGGCTAATTCAAATCCCTCAGGTAAAATAAGAATAGCCCCCACATTCAAAGCCCCATTTTTACCATTAGCAAGAACTTGTTTCAGTTGCATATCATAAGGGATTTGAACAACTGCTTCAAATACAATATTAGGAAGCACAACTTGCGGAACTTCAATATCCACAGGCTTATTAGCTAAATGGCAATTGGCACATACAATTCATCTAGTTGCTTCTCATGGATTTTCATAACCTTGTTGTGAAAAAATGGGATATGCTTTGAAAGAGATGCTCGATTTATTACATATATCATGATTGATACAAAAATGGATTGAGTCATCTGTTCTTTTACCCAAGAAAAAGTATTTCTATTTTTCATGGTCCAATCATTAATTATGGAATTTCTACAATAAACAAATTAGATAGGTAGCTAGTCTAGTATAGTTCCCTACCCTGAAGTCTGCTATTGTATTGGAATAATTGTACTGGAATAGAGTATAGTATGGGACAAATACCTTGAACAGGTAGAAATAAAAAGAATAAGTAAAATTCAAATTTGAATAAGTAAAATGGAAAATGCTTTCTTTATACACAAAAAATTTTTCTCATTTAATTGATATTATGAAACCAAATGAGTTCTTCATCTTCATTCATTAATTTGTTCGTCATTCATTCATTGAATGATAAATAACTACAAGTGAAGGAGATACACGATTTAAATAATGGAAGATTCAATATTTTACAATTGTATCTAGAATAACTAGAAAAGTGGAAACAAGACCAGATATAATTTGATCATTATGGGCCAATCCAAAATTGTTGTAGACCGAACCAATCATTAGTTCCCAACCATGGGTCGAGTGAAATCTGATCCATAAATTAGTGATTAAAAGAATTGAAAAAAACTTTATTGTGTCACTTAAGTTATAGAATAATTCCTGAACCCAAGAATTAAGAATGATAAGTTCTTTATTACCCAAAAAAAAAATAACCACTTAGAATAACAAAACAGATTACATTTGCGGAGAAATGCAAAATGAGATGGAGATGATATTCATCATGTGTTTTGATCAATTCTATTATTTCCTTGTGTATTCCTAAATGAAGCTCTTGTATATGTATCTCTGGGTACTCTTTTATCATTTTGTCCAAGAGGAATAGTTCTTCGAATTCTATGAATTTTTTTAGAACAATTTTCTCTTGAATAGCATTCAAAAAGGTTTCGGATTGCCTGCTATTCCACCAGTTAGTAATCCAAGGTTCCAAACTTTTCTTAAATGGGAGAGAGACCCACCAGGGCAAAAATACTATAGATACAAAATATGGGAAGGAAATCAATGCTTTCTTTTTATATATATATTTTTTTATCTGTGAAATTGGTAATGAAGTTACTTCAATCTTTGACTCTATCTGATATTTTTCCAAAGTATGAGTTATATAACAAACAAGGTTGTGGATCTATTTCTTTCCATTTTGTGTCAAAATTTAGTCCTCAAATCTATTTACTCCTTGGATCTATCAGGAATATAAAAAAAGAATCAATATAGTATTTTCAGATATCTCAATCTTGAACTAACAAATTTTTTATTATGAAAAAAATTTCGGATATATTTGATAAATCCACACTTAACTTAATGAGAATTAGACTTTTTAACTAGTATAAATAAAATAATTAAGTTGAATTTTGTACACATACAAAATAGTTTTGGTATACAAAAAATTTCTTCTTCTTCATTTTTTTATAGTTATCCCATATACTTTCTCTGCTTTTGGTTTTATTCTATGGGCTGCTACACCAGCAGAATAGGAACATAGAATATAACACGTTTTGCTCGAATGGGCATTCTAAATAGACTTCAATTAAATAAAAGAGGTTAGCAAGTTCTTTTCTTCACGCTGAAAAATTTTTCTTCAGTTCATTTTTCAAAATACTTCAATTGGTACATGCAAGAAATAGGCCAATTCAGTAGCTTTTTGTTCAATTTCCCGTGGAGTAAAATTCTCATCAGTATGAGTCAAGGGAATGGCTTCTTGACCTCAGATTTCCGTATAAAGGACACAACGAGTATAAAGACCTTCTTTAAGCTTCATTCTGATTGATTAGATATCTCTCATAAGGAGCAGAAGAAAATGCGGCGATTTATTCCAGGAAATTCCCAATGAAAAATACACACTATTTTTTTTTCTATCGAATCGGTCATAACCATCACCAACATCCCACAAAATTGTGCATCATAAATAGGAGCTAGTGAATAGTCCTGTGATATCGTAGAAAGACATCACAATCCCTTGTGGAAAAAAAGGATTTGCTAGGATGGAAATACGGATATCAAATTTCTACCAAGATAATTGGAAGTTCCAACCACTAAGAATCCTAGTAAACCTAAAAAAAGGATACATGCCCAGCAAAAATTACTTGTCTTTTGAGACTTAGTTATAAGTTCTATCCATATATGTTCTAATCGCCAGTTCATACTTACTATATTAGATACAATTGCATTCGATTGGAATTGAGAGAATAACCCAAAATTGACTTTAGTTTTCTTGATGCTGAAGTAACTCTCATCAACTAGCACTATTCGGATATGAAATGCAGCATTTAAGCATTAGTAGTAATTAGTTAGATATGTTAACTTTTACATAGATATTATCTATCTACATGCATAACAACATTTGGGTTCAGAAAAAGGGACATTCTACCATATTACACTAAATAAATATCTATATTATAATTCAGTTAGTGTTCAAATAAATTGATGAGATTTGGTTCCATGGGATCTAGACAATTTTATTTCTTTGGACATAAAGAGACAAAGAAGCCATTGCAATTGCCGAAAATACTAGGCCTGCTAAGGGCACAAAAAAATAGGGTAAGTTAAGATCTGTCATAGAATGAGTACCCCAATTACTATTTGTACCTCTTATAAATATAAAGAGGTCTTATGATAACTATATCTATTATAACTAATATTAACTAGTTAATAAGTGAAAGGGGTTTAATAGAAAACTAAATTAAGTTACTATTCTTTTTTTGTATTTTGATTCAAAGGAAGGAAACAGTGAAGTTGAAATAACTCACTCAGAACACCTTTTTAATGATTACATGGTATGATTAGGTCAAATAAGCCCTTATGGAATAAATATTTAGCTGCTTGTAAACCATTGGGTATTGTCTTATTCAATGTTTGTTCAATTACTCTCTTACCTGCAAATTCAATGTGGGCATTAGGCTCAGCAATAATGACATTTCCCAACATACCAAAACTTGCCGTTACTCCACCAGTTGTAGGAGATGTAAGGATTGATACATAGAATAACTTTTTATTTGATTGATAATTATATGAGGCAGAAGAGATGTTAGCCATTTTCATCAAGTTCAAACTTCCTTCTTGCATGTGTGCTCCTCCAAAAGCACACACAATAATGACAGGTAGAGATTTATTAGTAGCATACTCGATCAAATGGGTAATTTTCTTGCCCACTACGGATCCCATACTACCTCCTATGAACTCAAAATCCATAACCCCAATTGTCACAGGAATACCATTAAGTTGACCTATGCCTGTTTGAACAGCTTCAGTTAAACCTGTCTTTCTCTGATAAGAATTGATACAATCTATATAGGGTTCATCCTCTAAATGAAATTCTATAGGGTCCATAGAAACCATAGCTTCATCCATAGGATCCCAAGTGCCCGGATCAATCAAAAGTTTGATTCTATCTGAGCTACTCATTTTCAAATGATATCTGCAATGTTCACAAATATGCATTTTTAACTTAAATTTTTTTTATAATTTAATCCATAACAATTTTCACATTGAACCCATAAATCTTTGTATTTTTTGTTTATATCAAAATCATTAGATCTTTCTTTTATATTTAAATCACTGCCATTACTACTAGTACTTATTCTAGAACTCCCACTTTCACTACTACTTACACTTATACTTACATTTATAGTCGAAATAATACTATAAATGTAACCGATTATTCTTATTGTCAATCTCAAAAATCTGATTTTCAATATCAAAATATAGAGAATAACTATCACCATTACTATCCCTAACTAACGAAGTGTTATCAGAGATCAAACCAAAAATATTCCTGATCTCGAATAAATAATTAACCTTTCTGAAACTATAACTATAATTGCCACTATCACTCCAACTAAGAAGAATGTTTTTCTCCATATCATTTAGAATGGGGTCTTCACTTCCAGGGGTATGCCCAATACCATCAAGACTATCCATTGATTTACTTAGCCCATACCTATCTTCTAACCTCTCATTAGACAATATCAAATTGAACAACCATTTCTCCATAGAGTCTTTTTGCCCCCCCATTTTATGAAAATACAATAAAGGAATAGTCATTCGATGAATAATAATTTTACATTTTACTATTTGATTGATTGATTTTCTAGCAAAACGAAGCATATGGATTCCATCATTAGGATTGTTAACTGTTAACCAACAACAAGTGAGTACTAAAAGAAATTATTCTTTTTTCTTGGTAAATTTAGAGTATCACTTCTTTCTAATATATATATATATTGATAGAATCTTTTCCTGAATTAGAAATAAAAAAAGAAGTTTCTCTCATGTCATGTACAAACAAATCTTTCATCAAAAGATAGAATTGTTTCTTCCTACAAAGTGAAGAATTTATTCTCGTATGATTTCATATCATATAATCAAATAATAAGTTTCTATTCTAACAAAGTATAGAAAAGACAATATTATATTAGAGGATAGGTCGAGGAAGCCCTCGCCTCTTGGCTTGGCTTGATTTATGGTTTGAAATAAAATTGTGGAATCTAAAATTCCACCAATCCAAGGATTCATAGAATTAATTACGAGAATTCATTATGGATCTAACAATAGAAGTATTGAGTTGTGTAGTCTTTTGTATTTGCATCTTCCATATAGTATAGTAAGGATTGTACATATCAAAGATATATGCAAATACATAATATATAGGATTTATAGGATATTCCATTTTATTTGGCTCAATCCTTTTTAGTAAAAGATTGGGCCGAGGTTAATTAAAATTAGGAGAACAAATAGGAATTATCGAATTGTTTTTCTCTTTATCGTCATCTGACATAGCTACTAGTCTAGTGTATCAAATGGTGCAAATTTGAATTTGATCTCCTTCCATACTTCAAAAGCAGCACCTAGCTCAGGACTCCATTTGCTAGCTTCATAGATAATTTCATTAGCTTCATGAGCAAGGTGACATCCCTCATTATGAGCTTGTACACATGCTTTCAAACCCATCCAATTAGCTACCGCACCAGGCGCATTTCCCCAAGGGTGCCCTAAAATTCCTCCACCGAACTATAGTACGGAATCATCCCCAAAGATTTTGGTTAGGGCAGGCATATGCCAAACATGAATACCCCCTGAAGCCATGAGCAGAACACCGGACATAGAGAATCAATCTTGAGTGGAAAAAATACTGCAACTTTGGTCTTTTTCAATAAAATCATCACGTAATAAATCAACAAAACCCAAAGTCATCTCATGTTCCCCTTCCAATTTACCTACTTTTATACCAGCATGAATATGATCTCCACCATACATGCATGATGTTTTAGCTAGTACATGAAAATGCATACCATGATTTTTTTGTCTATCAAAAATTGCATGCATTGCGCCATGAATGTGAAGCAATAGGCTGTTATCATGACATAATGAGACAAGCTAGTATTTACAGTGAATCCCCCTGTTAAGTAATCATGCATTGTGATAGGAACTCCCAATTCTCTTGCACATACAGCCCTTTTGATAATTTCTTCCCATGTACCTGCAGTAGCATTCAAGTAATGTCCCTTGATTTTGATAGTTTTGGCCGGTGCTTTATAAATTATTTAGGCACAAAATAAGAAATGGTATCTCCAATGCATAAATGGTTGGGAATTCACATTTTCATCATCCTTGGTAAAATCAAGTCCACCGCAAAAACATTCATAAATGGCTCTGCCGTAGTTCTTTGTGGATAACCCCAATTTTAGTTTAATAGTGCATCCCAATAGGGGATGGTCGTACTTGTTCAACTTATCTCTTTCAACTTGGATACCATGAGGCGGGCCTTGGAAAGTTTTAGAATAAGAAGGAGGAATTCGTAAATCCTCCAAACGTAGGGCTTGTAAGGTTTTGAAACCAATACATTACCTACAATGGAAGTAAACGTGCTAGTAACAAAACCTTCTTCAAAAAGGTCTAAAGGATAAGCTACATAAGCAATATATTGGTTTTCCTCCCCAAAAACACTCTCGATGTGGTAGAATCATCCTTTGTAACGATCAAGACTTGTAAGTCCATCAGTCCACACATTTGTCCATGTACTAGTGGAAGATTCAGTAGCTACCGCAGCTCCTGCTTCTTTGGGCGAAACCCTGGGTTGAGGACTTACTCAGAATGCTGCCAAGATGTCAGTATCTTTGTTTTCATAGTCAGGAGTATAATGAGTTAATTTATAATCTTTAACACCAGCTTTGAATCCAACACTTGATTTAGTCTCTTTTTGTGGTGACATAAGTCCCTCCTTACAACTCATGAATTAAAAATTCTCACAACGACAAGGTCTGCTTGATATGGATTATACGTGAATGAAACCCTTAAGAAAAATCTTTCAAAAAAATCAACTAATATTATCAACTAATTAGAAAAAGGTTGGTTATTAGACTATGTAATGTATTTGATTCACCAAATACATCATTATTGTATACTCCTTATTTTGTAAGTTTATAATTGAGTTGATCCTCTTCTTATTTGTTATTAAATATATAAATATTAATTAATAAAACACTCTTGACAGTGATATATGTTGTATATGTAAATCCTAGGATGTGAAAATAGCCATAGTTCATCCATGAAAAGGTATAAAACAAGGAAAAGGTATAAAACAAGAATAGACATAATTGTATATGCAAAAAACAATGAACAATGAGATTGAAATAACAAATCCTAAATGGAGTTCAGGTTGGAATTCCATAGATAATATAATCTAATAGGGATGGTATTTTCTATAATGATAGAAAAATGAAACACACTTAACTTAATCATATTCCTATTCATCTACTTTATATTAAAAATACTAACAAAAAGGATTGGTTGAACTTGAAAATTGAATAATTCAATGAGTAAACAATGGAATTGAATTCCTTTGGGTGATACCAACTAAATCAAGTGCTAACTTTGATTTATTTCTTATTCAATTAGCTGATCGACTTCCTATCGGGCATTTTTTTATTGGATACTATTCCAAAGGAATTTTGACATATTTTACTTTATTATGATTATGAAAATCAATCTTACTACTTCTAGTCCTGTGGTTTCTGCACTTGAAGAAAAAAACTTAGGACGTATCACCCAAATTATTAGCCCAGTACTGGATGTCCCTTTTCCCCCAGGAAAGATGCCTAATATTTATAATGCTTTGGTAGTTAAAAGTCGAGATACTATTGGTCAACAAATTACTGTGACTTGTGAGGTATAGCAATTATTAGGAAATAATCGAGTTAGGGCTGTAGCTATGAGTGCTACAAATGGTCCAATGAGAGGAATGGAAATTATTGACACAAGAACTCCTCTAAGTGTTCCAGTTGGTAGAGCTACTCTCGAATGAATTTTCAATGTTATTGGGGAACCCGTTGATAATTTAGGTCCTATGGATACTCGCACAACATCTCCTATTCATAGATCTACTCCCGCTTTTATACAATTAGATACAAGATTATCAATTTTTGAAACAGGGATTAAAGAGGTGGATCTTTTAGCTCCTTATCATCGTGGGGGAAAAATGGGGCTATTTGGGGAAGATGGTGTGGGTAAAATAGTACTCGTCATGGAATTAATCAACAACATTGCCAAAGCACATGGAGGTGTATCTGTATTTGGTGGGGTAGGTGAACGTACTTGTGAAGGAAATGATCTCTACATGGAAATGAAAGAATCTAGAGTGATTAATGAAAAAGTTATTGCAAAATCCAAAGTAGCTCTAGTCTATGGTCAAATGAATGAACCGCCGGGAGCTTGTATGATAGTTGGTTTGACTGCCCTAACCATGGCGGAATATTTCTGGGATGTTAATAAACAAGATGTGCTTCTATTCATCGATAATATCTTTCATTTCATCCAAGCAGGGTCAGAGGTATCCGCTTCTACAATTTAGAAGCACATATTCCCCTGGGGGGTCGATTAGGACATGGGCATAAGGGCCTTTATGGCACAATCAACAATTCGATTCATTTTCAATTATGTCTTGCTCTAGCCTCTTTAGGGGTTATTACTTCTTTAGTAGCTCAATACATGTACTCTTTGCCTACTTATGCATTCATAGCACAAGACTTTACTACTCAAGCTGCGTTATATACTCATCACCAATAAATCATAGGATTCATCATGACAGGAGCCTTTGCTCATGGAGCTATATTCTTCATTAGAGATTATAATCTGGAACAGAATGAGGATAATGTATTAGCAAGAATGTTAGATCATAAAGAAGCTATCATATCTCATTTAAGTTGGGCTAGCCTATTTTTGGGATTCCATACTTTGGGACTTTATGTTCATAAGGACGTCATGCTCGCCTTTGGTACTCCGAAAAAAACAAATCTTGATCGAACCCGTATTTGCCCAGTGGATACAATTTACTCATGGTAAGACTTCGTATGGGTTCAATGTACTCTTATCTTCAATGAATGGCCCAGCATTCAATGTGAGTCGAAACATATGGTTACCTGGCTGGTTGAATGTTGTTAATGAGAATAGTAATTCACTCTTCTTAACAATAGATCTTGGAGATTTCTTGGTCCATCATGCTATTGCTCTAGGTTTGCACACAACTACATTGAATTTAGTAAAAGGTGCTTTAGATGCACGTGGTTCTAAGCTAATGCCAGATAAAAAGGATTTTGGTTATAGTTTTCCTTGCAACGGCCTAGGACACAGCGATACTTGTGATATTTTTAGTTGGGATGCATTTTATTTGGCAGTTTTCTAGATGTTAAATACCATTGGATGGGTGACTTTTTATTGGCATTGGAAACACATCACATTATGGCAGGGTAACCTTTCACAATTTAATGAATCCTCCACTTATTTGATGGGATGGTTAAGAGATTATCTATGGTTGAACTCTTCACAACTTATCAATGGATATAATCCTTTTGGTATGAATAGTTTATCCGTGTGGACATGGATGATTTTATTTGGACATCTTGTTTGGGCTATTGGATTTATGTTCTTAATTTCCTAGAGTGGATATTGGCAAGAATTGATTGAAACTTTAGGATGGGCTCATGAATGCACACCTTTGGCTAATTTGATTCAGTGGAGAGATAAGCCAGTGGCTTTTTCCATTATCCAAGCAAGATTGGTTGGATTAGCCCACTTTTCTATAGGTTATATATTTACTTATGCAACTTTCTTGATTGCCTCTACATCTAGAAACTTTGGTTAATTTAGTTAATTTTTTAATGTACTATATCAGCAACAATCTCATTTCTTTCAATGGAGAGGGAGGGAGATCGACCTTCTTCTATTTTCTTTTACATCTAGGACCCAAACTCTATCATTGATAATAATAGGAACTGAACATTATGGCAAAAAAAAGTTTGATCCATAGGGGGAAGAAACAGCAGAAACTGGAATAGAAATATCATTTGATTCGTCGATCATCAAAAAAAAAAAAGCAAAGTTCTATCATTGAGTGAAAAATGGGAAATTCATAGAAAATTGCAATCCCCACCATGTAATAGTGCACCTATACATCTTCATCAACGTTGTTTTTTGACTAGAAGACCTAGAGGTAACTATCGAGACTTTGGGTTATCCGGACACATTCTTCAAGAAATGTTTCATGAATGTTTGTTACCAGGCTCAATAAGATCAAGTTGGTAAAGGTAAAAATAGCATTTCATATTTGTATAGATCTCTATGATCATAGATCATAGAGGGGCCCTCTTTACCATTCTATATAAATAGACTATTCTATTTGTATAGATATGGTAGAGAGGCATTTCTAATCTTTCTTTGTCTATTAGTTCCTAGTTCTTTAGCATAGAGTAGAGCAGTTTGGCAGCTCACAAGGCTTATAACCATGAAGTCACATGTTCAAATCCTATCTCCACAACATTTTTTGTTTGGATGGGAGATAAAAAGGAGGAAGATAGAACTACGATACTATCGTAGTCAACTATACCAAATTTTTTCTTAAATTGAAGTTTTATTAAGAAGTATATTACTTCACTATGGGCAGATACTGGGGATTGAACCCGCATCTTCTCCTTGGCAAAGAGAAATTTTACCATTCGACCAGATCCACATTTTCTTCCTTTATGATACACATGCATATGTCCACACATATATGATATATCATACATGCATCTGGATCATATTTGTGCAAGGCCAGATACTCAGATACTTCAGATTGAATCTTAATGTCTTTCACAATACTTTTTAAAAAAGGAGTGGTATTTTTGGATCCAAAGAAATTCAAGAAATAAGAGAATTAAGGATAGCTATTAGAAAGACTAATCCAATCCATAATGATGTACCTGAAAATACAACATTTTTGTTACTTGACCAGCCATCAGAAGAAGCAAATACAATGGGTACACTAATTAGTAAGATTGATGAAGTTGCAATTAATGCAAAAACTACTAATTGGAAAGCAATAGTCATTTTTGTAATCCTCCAAGCTACCAACAAATGAACTATAAACTGTACCATTTCATTTGATCCCTCGCTTAGTAAAATCATGTAAGGATTCGACTGCGAATCAATTGATTCTTTAGAACTTATTATGCTTTATTTTATTTTATTTTCTTTATTCAAGCATATGGTCAGGGGGAGTTTAGTATTTACTCCACAAATAGACATAGTGGATTATTTGTATCTGTATACATGTATATAGATAAATACATAGAAATATAGATTCACATCTGGGATGTTCCTATAGTACAGATAGTTAGTGTATCACTTCATATGGTTATGTTCTATTTGTAATAATAAAATATAGATTACCCATCAGAGAGATGGCTGAGTGGTTGATAGCTCTGGTCTTGAAAACTGGTATAGTTTTGAACAAAGAACTATCAGGGGTTCGAATCCCCCTCTCTCCTTTTGTTTTTGTTTGTTGAATAAATTTGTTTCTTTATTTGTTTGGTCTGGCCCACTATCATAAAAGAGAATGGCTCAACTATCTCACTTAGCTGAGCTAGAACAAAAAAAAGTGGAATGAATATATATATATAAGTATAAGAAAATCTTAGCTAAGAGGGGTCATAGAAAGAACAGGTTCCAAATCACGATCGATTCCTTTTTCAAATCCTACTATAGCTACACAAGCCCTTCCCACATGCCACAAATGACCCACAAATAGGAAGAATCCTAGAACAAAATGAGAGGTAGCCAACCAACTTCTAGGAGAGATATAATTGACTGCATTGATCTTGGTAGCAATGCCACCAACAGAATTTAAAGAACCTAAAGGAGCATGGGTGATATATTTTGCCGACTGTCATTCTTGCCAAGGTTATATGTCCTTTTTTAGCTGACCCAAGTCCAAACCATTGGGACCTCTTAGTGGTTCCCCTCCAAAAATAACCTTTCCGATCGGAGACCGCATTAGATATTTACCTAAACCAGTAGGTCCTTGGGCGGATCCCACGTTAGCCGCAAGACGTTGGTCTCTAACTAGAAAAGTAAATGCCTAGGCTTGAGAAGCTTCTGGTCTAGTGGGTCCGTAAAATTCACTAGGATAGGTAGTATTATTAAACCAGACAAAACAACAAGCAATGAAACTAAAGACAGATAAAGCACCTAAACTATAAGACAAGTAAGCTTCTCCATATCATACAAATGCACGGCAAGCCCATGCAAAGGGTTTGGTTAATATTTGCCAAATTCTTCCAAGTACAAATGGAACCTTACCATACATGCCCTCCAATTCTGTCTTCTAAATCATCCACACTAACAATCCAGCCTTCTCCCCCAAAAGGGTATTTTAATAAATAACCAAATATAATGCTTGGACTAAGGGTCAAGTTGGTAATTTTTCTTACATCTCCTCCCCCTAGCGCCCAAGTATCATATACGCTACCAAAATAAAGAGCCTTGACTACTAGAAGGAAAGCACCTATACCTAACAAAATTAAGTGAATACCTAAAATTGTAGTCATTTTATTTCTATCTTTCCATACATAACCGAAGAATGGAAAGGATTCCAGATAGTTTCTTGGTCACGACCAGCTAAAGCTAAAGTTCCATTAAAGAGCATTTCCATAGGGTAGAACATCCTCAGGGAATATAAGGTTTTCATGAGGCTGATCTTGAGCCGCCATCCAAGCATGAATACTTTCATTTAAGAGAATATTTTTGGTGTAGAAAGTCTCAAATTCAGGATCTTCTATAGCATAGATTTCTTGGGAAACGAAATCATAGACACATAGGTTCAGAGCCAGACCAACTACCCCAAGAGCACTCATCCATAAACTGGTTACCAATACAAATAACATAAAGAAATGTAAACAACGTTTATTGGAAAAAGCAACCCTAAAGATTTGGGACCAAAAGCAGTTAGCAGTCACCATTGAATAAGTCTCTTCAGCTTGAGTTGGGTTAAAAGCACGGAATGTATTTGCACCATCACCATCTTCAAACAAAGTATTTTCTATAGTAGCACCATGAATAGTGCATAGCAAAGCAATGCCTAATACTCCGGCAACTCCCATCATATGAAATGGGTTCAATGTCCAATTATGAAACCCTTGGAAAAAGAGGATAAATCGAAATATAGCTGCTACATGAAAACTGGGCGCAAAGAACCAACCAGATTGACCCAGGGATAAATCAGGAATACAGAAAGAAAAATAGCAATTGGAGCAGAAAATGGGATTGCATTATAAGGTCACAATTAAACAGATTGAGGAAGTTCAAATTGACATAACATGAAACCTATTAGTCCGAAAACACCATGGAGAGCAACAAAAGTCCACAGGCCGCCTAATTGACACCAACGAGTAAAATCTCCTTGTGCCTCAGGACCCCATAGTAGTAATAGAGAGTTCGCTAAACTATTCACAGGAGTAGAAACTGCAGCGGTTAAGAAATTACAACCTTCCAAATAGGAACTAGCCAATCATGGGTATACCATGAAGTTACAAAAGTTGTACCTGTAAACCAACCTCGTAAAGTGAAATAAGCACAAGGAAAGAGCAATAGACTGGACCAACCTGCAAAAATGAAACAGTCCCTCAGTAACCAATCATCCATAATAGCAATAAATTCTTTTCTTCTTTGGTAAATCTGCTAAGGGAAATAGTCATAGTGATCCTCCTATTCAATTACTTCAACCATTTTCGAACATCTCATATCATTTTCGGGTCATACAATAGTTCGATTGTCTATGGGCAATTCCTTGTTCAATTCCTTCTATGATAGGTTTTGAAGATACAAATTCTTCTTTTCTATTGGAACACATAGTAACCTAGGTAAATCCATGAGTTCGATTCAATTAGATCTCACTATTTCCATTCTTATCCCATTCTTAACTTAATAAAATAAGTTAATAAGAATATGAATTTGAACCTCGAATTGTCCTATGACTCATACCACCGAGTATATCTTTTAAGTAAGGGAAAAAAAGAAAATTCCTTATTTTTTCCTTGCCCCTAAATTTAATATTAATATTAAATAATAGTAGACTAGAAATGAAATCCCTTTTCTCTTCTTACATTTGTTCGCTATTGCATTTTTGCAATAAAAAAATAATAAAATATATAATTCTGGAATCAAATAAAAATATTACAAAAGAAATTTTCAAAATATTTATTTGTAGCAGAAAAAATAATGATTTTTTCCTATGGAAGAGCATCCAGTAACAAAAAGATAAAATTGAAAAAATATTAACAAATTTTTGCATGGTCGAAGGAAAATGAAATAAATAAAATCGACTTCTACAATATAATGTATATCAAATTTAAATATCATAATAGTTGATATAGTCATGATTCAATGGGTCAGGTTCACTTACTTTTTTTGATTCAAAATTCTACGGCGGGTTTGATAGGAACAATTATGAATACTTTGATTTTGTGATTAATAATCAGGATTGGATATCTAGAATAATTTTTATGTCCCAAGATAATTTGAATAATGTGACACGACGAGGACTACTATGTTACTATAGGGTATACTTAGTACAATTATTAATTGCTAATTGTTCAACTTTGTAACTATAGCTTTCAATAATAAGAATTGATTATAATAATATAGTAGTTACCCTTTTACTTTTTTTAGAGGTATCAAATTCTATTCTCTATGAAAAAAATGAAGATTAAAGATTAAGCTTGAGTTTAGTGGAAAAAGCCCTTTATCGGATTTGAACCGATGACTTACGCCTTACCATGGCGTTACTCTACCACTGAGTTAAAAGGGCCTATTCTTTTTTAATTCATGAATTAGCCATCTTCAATTATGAGTTTACTGCATATATCTATATATGTACATATATAGATACTCATTCAAGAACAAAAAATGGGAGTTGCCTAGTAGTAATTGGTAATTGGGTATTAATATTTAATATTATTAATATTATTATTTAATAGAACTGTATTTAAATAAATAAATAAAATAAATGTAGTGAATTGTTTGAAGACCGATATCACTTGTAATCAATCAGAACAAGATTGACTTGATCGATACATGTACCAATCTGACATCAACATAAAAAAATGCAAGATATTCTTATTGAATCATGTGATGATGGAATTCAATTCATACCCTGAACAAAAGGTTTTGAACATAAAAAAGAAAATTCTTACTCTTACTATAGTATCATCCTAAAATAGGAAAGACTCTTCAAATTCGGATCTAGTCATTACATTAGATTATATTGACAATTCCAAAAAAATGTTCATACTATCATGGTAGTAAGATGGTGGTTGAGCCGATATGCCCCTATCATCTAGTGGTTCAGGACATCTCTCTTTCAAGGAGGCAGCGGGGATTCGACTTCCCCTAGGGGTATGGTACTACAAAAGGAAGTTGATCATGGATTAGATTATCAATAAGCCTAGAATTAATTCTTCCTGGGTCGATGTCTGAGTGGTTAATGGGGGACAGACTGTAAATTCATTGGTGATATGTCTACGCTGGTTCAAATCCAGCTTGGGCCAAAAATTCATTGTCACACGAGTATGCTATAACCTTCAGAAGTGTCCAATACGTAGACCAATACGTAGAAATAAAGAGAAAGAGTCCTATTTTTTTTTCTCTATCCATATGTTTTTCTCATCCATTTTGATCTTTCTAATGATCTAGATTGATGATCCTTAAGCATTAAGAATAAGTATGCCTTCATCGACTTCAATGGGATTGTAGTTCAATCGGTCAGAGCACCGCCTCTTCAAGGCGGAAGCTGCAGGTTCGAGCCCCATAGGTCTCAAACTAGGACCATTATCTCTCTATTTTATGGGAAAAGAAAAAGGAGATAGGCATCAAAATATAATTCCCTCTGATCTTTATTTCTTTTATTTTTTTATCATCCGACAAATATGAAAATTTCCATTTCTTCCCCAGTACCGATTGATTGGGGAGAGACTTGAGTAGGTACAAGTGGTAGTATTAATATTAAATTAAGTATGGTAAGAGATACATGTTTGACTTTCTTTTTTGATTGCTCTTGATCAATGAAATGTGTAATAGAATGCTAATATTTTTAGTATAGTAGGAGTGTACATACACAAATTGTATTGATTTATTGTACGATAGAGAATGTACTTACCATAATTATCTTGGCAGAGTATTTTTTGGGTTAAATCACACTTTTTCTAGCTTAGCTCTGACTTTCTTTCTGTTTTCTCAATTACTAACTGGAAAAAATCTATTTCATTCTCATTCCAATTTCCCATTGAATTTTTTGTCTTATACCTTTTTCTATAACCTAACACCTACCGTCTATTTTACACTTTTACATACAATTACCATATAAAATATGAAATACCATATGACTGCTATTCTATGGGTTATACACATATCCCAAAGAATAAAAGTGAGATGGAAAAGAGTGAATTAAAGTTAACTATAAAAGTTTAATATTCCAACAAATTTACTCAAAAAAATAAATAAAAGGATCATCTTTGGTCTTCTATTTTTTTGAGTATCTTGCTTTTGGATTTTGGATTAAAGTTAGCATACATACATAAAAGAAAATTCAACTAGATTTCCTTATTGGATCAGGAATCCCATTTTTTATTTTTTATGGATAAAAATTTTCCTATGTTATGTTATACTATTCAATTCTTAATGATGAATCAATTTGATACATCAGATATTATTATTCATAATATTGATCCGATTTTGTATCATTAGGATTCAATTCATCCCAATGAATTTACAGGAATTACAATTTCTCATTTCCATGGGATTAGATCCTGCATTATTGTGAAACAAAAAACAATGAGATTATGGAAGTCAATATTCTCGCATTTATTGCTATTGCACTGTTTATTCTAGTTTCTCCTATTTTTTACTTATCATTACGTAAAAATAGTCAGTCAAAATGATTAATTTGTCTAAAAGTTGAATTATTAGTTCTTATCAATGATTGAAGAAATGAAAGAAAGGGATTCAAACTTCAAGTCTTAAATGATTAGGGGTGGAATCAGAAGTATCTGGGATTCTAGTTCTTTCTACCATATTATATTCTATTCTATAGTTGTTAGAAAGAAATTCTTCTTAGTTTCAACCCATTTGAACTAGTCATTAATGGTCGGTAACATGGGTCCCTTTTTCGGTATAAGTTGCAAACACTTTCATTTTTAGCCTCTCATCTTCTCTGGAGAAGCTCAAGGAGGGAAACTAATGTGCGGATTTTTTAGCAAATGTTGGTCAAGTTTGTCGCCATGGGGTTACTATACTTCAGTCACTTCCTCCAGATTTATGGCCTCTCTTGGAGGCAGATAGAAATGGTCACTTGCCCGCTGCTCTTGTCGCCTGCTTGGCGGGCTTCGCGCTCCTTATCATTACTATTCTCTCTGTTGGGGCTCCCTCCCATTGCTCTAGCCATAGCTTGATTTGGAGGTGGAGGGTTGGGGTCGATCTATTGCGCCTACCGTAAAAGCACTTGAGTCATTCGAATAAGAGCCACCGGGCTGGTACGGGTGCTTTTCCCATTCCATACGATAGGGATAGAATTTCGCATTAGTCCCACTAGTAGTAATGCATTCTTCCATTTCTTTGTATAGTATTTTTAGTTAAAGTTGTATTGTATATAGATATAGGCTTTATATAGATCTTGATTTATATATATCATAGGATAATATATATCTCATATATTAGATGTACATCTATAAATTTGAATAGCCTTTTCTATTTTATTTTTTTTCTTCAATAGATCAATTTGTATAGATTTTGATTAATCCAAACAAAATAATGGAAGCCTAACTCAACTCTTCTAATTCCTAAGTTTCTTTTCATTCGAAAGAATCAAGAATAGTATCACTATATACTATCAAAAAAATAAAATGAAGGAAAAGGAATATTTTTTGAATTCCCATCTCAAGACAAGAAGTCATCAATTGAACTATTAACAAATAATCCGTGGAGTTGTATGGTAACTAACTTCTTCTGGGTTGGAAAAGGAGTAGAATGCAAGGAAACTCCTATTTTCTTATGTAGGACCTCTTTTGATAATTGAATCTCTAGCCGTTTCTAGTGGCAAGTATATATCGTCATAATAGTAGAATAACTTATTCTTAGAATAGTAAAAAAAAATAAAGAAAGGAGGAAAACAAAAATAAGGAAAAGCAATAGGGATTGCTTTTTCTCATTTAATATCCATTATTCTATTAAGAACTAAGAACTGGTGCATCAAAATAGAATATTTAGGAAGAATTCCGTTGGAAAAAAATTTCCTATTATGTGTAGATTTGAGTCTCGAAATACAACTATGGTAATCATTCATTCTTTGATTGAATGATTATTATTCATTATTATATTTTTGTTTACTGTAATTCAGTATAATTTTGAAAGAGTTAAGGTTTTGGAAAATGATCAATTAAAGTAAAGAATTAATACAATTTGATTACCAAATGGAGTAATCAATTATACCCTAGAGCCCACTCCTTCCCCATACTACAAGTGAAAAGGAAAATGAAAAGACTATCATTAAAGCAACCCAAGAGAGACTTACTATATCCATGTCGAATTATACCTCCTATCTCTATGAAGGAATTATTTTATTGATAAATAACTATAGTAAAATTAATGGTGCATAGTCAAAACAAAAAAGGATAACGATTCTGACTTAAGGCTATCTCCAAAGAATAAAATAAAGGGTGACATAGCCACCCTGTTTGAATATCTGAGCACTCAAAACTTCTAGTGAGTCTCGATATAAAGTGTTTTCGGTCCTTTCCACAACTCCTAAATTGATTTCCCATTGGATTATAGCCTATCCAACATAATTCTAGATAGAGTCAATAACCACTATCTATACTAAGGTAGTGTAAGATAATTATGAAGTTTTGGATAGTCTTTCGCATAATGCTTTCTTCAATCCTAGAAGAAAAAAATGGAGAGTCCTTTAGTTTATAGGATTTCTTACCTATTACTTTAATAGTTCTAAATCCCCAAATTGACTCTCACTATTTATTTGTTTAATTCCATTTTATTTAGCAAAAAAAATGGCGAAAGTTGTTTCATCTCTATTGATATTGGTTTGGAACATGTACAGAACCACCGAAAAAATTGACAGTCTTTTATAGATATAGAATTTACCTACATATCCTAAAAATCCAGTATCCCCAATATCAATGGGCCCAGCCCTTTGTCCCTACTTTTATGGGTCAAGAATTCATTGAACAATCAACAGGATATGAAATCTCAAGTCTTTTGTTGAGTTGATTAAGCGACACCCAGATTTGAACTGGGGATAAAGAATTTGTAGTCTCCCACCTTACCACTTGGCCATGCCGCCAAATCTAATAAAAAATGGATAAAAGTATTATCCATATTCTATTATTAATAATTCTTTTGGAAATTATGAAATTACTGAGAACCTCCATTTTATATTTTATATTTGGATCTTGAATCCCATTATATCCCTAAATTAATCCATCCCTATATCTTTTTATTGAATCCCATTTAGATTATTCTCTTCGATTGATTGTATCTTAAAACATACATCCTACTTAAAAAAATTTCCTTTCTATTTTTTCAATAGAAAAGAAATGAGAAAAATGGATTTACATTCACAGACTGCAAAATTTAGGACAAACTGTGTTCCCTTAATGGCATAAGAAAATGGCATAAGAAAAGCAAAATGCCATAAGAAAAGCAAATCGATTTATGACTAATCAGTATAAATTAAATTATTTTGAATAATAGATCATTTTCCATTTCCATTATAATAATATATATGTGTATATGTAAACCCCAAAATAGAAATTATTACACAGATATTGATTGTATTGAGTGGGGTCTTCCTCTTATGCACATATCCCTGTAGAAAAGTAGAAAGTAGAAAATAGTTGTGCATTTTCATTGGATATATTGAATAAAAAATAGGAATTATGATATAGTGTGACCTGATCCATATTTAGGTTGCCAAAATAAAACTATAATAAAAGGATACAATATGAAGATTGCTAGAAAACTATATCGGATCCCCATACACCTTCTAAATACTATTCTATTCCTCAATTGTATTCTATACATTTTACTATAAAAAAATAATCTACGAATTCTTTTTGAACAGTAACCAATTATTCTATTTTATCGCATTCATAATCATAAAAAGTGGAAGTGGATTTAAATTTAATTTAAATTCTGAATCCATTTATTTTTTTCTACCAAATTTGATCATAATATCATACATAATAGGTAGAGATCCATTTTGATATTCTATACAAGACTCTATAAGTGTCTGTAAGGTAAGTGGCAGGGTTTTTTCTAGGAATATTTTATCAACTCATTTCTATTTGTACCTATAAAAAATATTCTTCATTCCTTCATCTCCTCTCACTTGATACGTATGAATAAAAGACATGTATGGGGCTTGCCTAAAATTTTATGTGATTCAATAAATAGAATATACATTCCATCATTGCTAGATCGATTAGTATAGTTCAATGAAGAGTGGGGGATTTTTCGATAAAGAAGAAATTTAAGATTAAACTTTTCTGGGATTGAAATGGGGAAATGTGTACAATGCCTGGATTTAATCAGATCCAATTCGAGGGATTTTGTAGGTTCATTAATTAGGGCTTGACGGAAGAACTTCATAAATTTCCTAAAATTGAAGATAGAGATCAAAAAATCAAATTTCAATTGTTTGTGGAAACATATCAATTGGTAGAACCCTTGATAAAAGAAAGAGATGTTGTGTATGAATCACTCATATATTCTTCTGAATTATATGTACTCGCAGGATTAATTTGGAAAGCCAGTAGAGCTATGCAAGAACATACCATTTTTATTGGAACCATTCCTTTAATGAATTCGCTGGGAACCTCTATAGTAAATGGAATATACAGAATTGTGATCCATCAAATATTGCAAAGTCCCAGTGTTTACTATCGTTCAAAATTAGACCATAACAAAATTTCCGTTTATACTAGTACTATAGTATCAGATTGGGGAGGAAGATTGGAATTCAAAATTGATAGAAAAGCAAGGATATGGGCCCGTGTGAGTAGGAAATAAAAAATATCTATTCTAGTTCTATCATTGGCTATGGGTTTGAATCTAAGAGAAATTTTAAATAATATTTGTTACCCTGAAATTTTCTTGTCTTTCCTGAATGATAAGAAAATAAAAGATTGGGTCAAAAGAAAGTGCTATTTTAGAGTTTTACCAACAATTTGATTGTGTAGGTGGGGATTCGATATTTTCAGAGTCCTTATGTAAGGAATTACAAAAGAAATTTTTTTCAACAAAGATGTGAATTAGGAAGGTTGGTCGACAAAATATGAACCAGAAACTGGATCTTGATGTACCTCAGAATAATACATTTTTGTTACCATGAGATATATTGGCTGCTATAGATCATTTGATCGAAATGAAATTTGGAATGGGTATGCTTGATGATATGAATCACTTGAAAAATAAACATATTCATTTTGTAGCGGATCTATTATAGGATCAATTCAGATTGGCTCTTGTTCATTTAGAAAATGTGGTTTGAGGAACTATATGTGGATCAATTAGGCATAAATTGATACCAACTCCCCAAAATTTGGTAACTTCAACTTCATTAACAACCATTTATGAATCATTTTTCAGCTTACACCCTTTATCTCAAGTTTTGGATCGGACTAATCCATTGACCCAAATTGTTCATGGGTGGAGGTTGAGTTTTTTAGGCCCTAGGGGGTTGACAGGGTGAACTACTAGTTTTTGAATACGGGATATTCATCCTAGTCACTATGGACGTATTTGTCCAATTGATACGTCCGAAGGAATCAATGTTGGACTTATTGGATCCTTAGCTATTCATGTGAGGATTGGTCATTGGGGATCTATAGATAGTCCTTTTTATGAAATATTTGAGAGATCAAAAAATGTACAGATGATTTATTTATCGTCAAGTAGAGATGAATATGATATGGTAGCAGTAGGAAATTCTTTGGCCTTGAACTAGGGTATTCAATAAGAACAAGTTGTTCCTGCCCGATATCGTCAAGAATTTCTAACCATCTCATGGGAACAGATTCATCTTAGAAGCTTTTTTCCCTTCCAATAATTTTCTATTGGAGCTTCTCTCATTTCTGTCCATGATGCATTGCCGTTCAAAATCAAGAGGTTGGGATTGGACTTGTCAATAACTTGATAATTTTCTGAGCATGACCGATATATATTCAAACTCCTTTTACTTGTAAAAGTACATCTTGGAACTGTCAATTATGTTATGGTCGGAGTCCCACTCATGGCGATCTAGTTGAATTGGGAGAAGCTGTAGGTATTATTGCAGGTCAATCAATTGGGGAACCAGGGACTCAACTAACATTAAGAACTTTTCATACCGGTGGAGTATTTACAGGTGGTACTGCTGAACATGTGCAAGTTCCTTCTAGTGGAAAAATCAAATTCAATGAGGATTTGGTTCATCCCACACGTACCCGTCATGGACATCCTACTTTTTTTTGTTCTATAGACGTGTATGTAACTATTGAGGTTCGGGATATTATACATAATGTGAATATTCCATCAAAAGGTTTGTTTTTAGTTCAAAATGGTCAATATGTGGAATCAGAACAAGTGATTGCCAAGATTTGCGCCGAGGCATCCACTTTTCATTTTAAAGAGAGGGTCCGAAAACATATTTATTCTGAATTAGAGGGAGAAATGCACTGGAGTACCCATGTCTACCATGCATCCGAATACCCATATGGTAATGTTCATTTATTACCAAAAATAAGTCATTTATGGATAGTAGTAGGAGGTCTATGTAGATCTAGTATAGTGTCTTTTTCACTCCACAAGGATCAACTTCAAATGAATTTTCATTCTTTTTTTGTCGAAGAAAAATATATTTCTGATCTCTCAATAACTAATTATCGAGTAAGGCATAAATTGTTGGATACTTCTGGTAAAAAAAAAAAGAAATTCTTGAACATTCAATACCTGATCAAATCATATCCAAGGGTCATTGGAATTTCATATATCCTTTTATTCTTCAATAGAATTTAGATTTCTTGGCGAAAAGACGAAGATATAGATTCATCATCCCATTACAATATGATCAAGACTGAAAGAAAGAACTAATACCCCGTTTTGGTATTTCGATTGAAATACCCATAAATGGTATTTTACATATAAATAGTATTCTTTCTTATTTTGATGATTCAATATATAGAAGAAGCAATTCGGGAATTACTAAATATGGGACTGTAGAGGTAGATTCTATTGTAAAAAAAGAGGATTTGATTGAGTATTAAGGAACCAAAGAATTTAGTCCAAAATACAAAATACAAATGAAAATAGATCAATTTTTTTTCATTCCCGAAGAAGTGCATATCTTACCTAGATCTTCATCGATAATGGTCTGGAACAATAGTCTCATTGGAGTAGATACATGACTCGCCTTAAATACAAGAAGTCGAGTAGGTGGATTAGTGCGGGAGGAGAGAAAAAAAAGTATTGAACTGAAAATCATTTCTGGAAATATCCATTTTCCTAGAGAGACAGATCAGATATCTAGTCACAGTGCCATTTTGATACCACCAAGAAGGGGAAAGAAAAATTTTAAGGAATCTAAAAAATAATGGAAAAATTGGATCTATGTTAAACGAATCACACCCACTAAGAAAAAGTATTTTATTTCAGTTTGGCCTGTAGTCACATATGAAATAGATGATGGGATAAATTTAGCAATACTTTTCCCTCAGGACCTCTTAGAGGAAAAGGATAATGTCTAACTTAGGGTTGTAAATTATATCCTTTATGGAAATGGCAAGTCAATTCAGAGAATTTCTCACACAAGTATTCAATTAGCTAGGACTTGCTTAGTATTAAATTGGGACCAAGAACAAAATAGTTCCATAGAAGAGGTTTATGCTTCCTTTATTGAGGTAAGGGCAAATGATCTTATTCGCGATTTCATAAGAATTGACTTAATCAAGTCCACTATTTTGTATACTAGAAAAAGGAATGATACGGCGGATTCGGGGTTGATTCCCAATAATGGATTAAATTGCACTAATATCAATCCTTTTTCTTCCAAGTCGAAGATTCAATTACTTACCCAACATCAAGGAACTATCGGTATGGGTACTGTGTTGAATCGAAATAAGGAATGTCAATCTTTGCTAATTTTGTCATCATCCAATTGTTCTCAAATTGGTCCATTCAACGGTTTGAAATATAACAATGTAACAAAAGAATCGGATGTCATAATTCCAATTATGGATTTTCTGGGTTCCTTAGGTAATATTGTACCTAAAATAGTGAATTTTTATTCATCTTACCATTTAATAACTCATAATCAGATTTTGTTAAAGAATTGTTTGCTACTTGAGAATTTTCATTTGAAACAGACTTTCCAAGTACTTGAAGTACTTCGATACTATTTAATAGATGAAAATCGGAGGATTTATAGTCCTGATCCATGCAGTAACATCCTCTTGAATCCATTCCCTTTGAATTGGTGCTTTCTCCATCACAATTATTGATAAGAGACATCTACAATAATTAGCCTTGGACAATTTTTTTTGTGAAAGTGTATGTCTATTCAAATTCGGACTACACAACAAAATTTGGTCAAATTCTAATTGTTCACATTGATTCCTTAGTTATAAGATCAGCTAAGGCCTATTTGGCCATTTTAGGAGCAACTGTTCATGGACATTATGGGAAAATCCTTTATGAAGGAGATACATTAGTTACATTTAACTATGAAAAATCGAGATCTGGTGACAAAATGTAGAGTCTTCCAAAAGTGGAACAAGTCTTAGAAGTGCATTCGGTTCATTCCATATTGATGAACCTAAAAAGGAGAGTTGGGAGTTGGAACAAATGTATACCAAGAATTCTCGGAAGACCTTGGGGATTCTTGATTGGGGCTGAGCTAACCATAGCTCAAAGTTGTATCTCTTTGGTTAATAGGATTCAAAATGTTTATCGATCCCAGGGGGGGTACAAATCCATAATAGACATATAGAAATTATTGTACATCAAGTAACAACAAAAGTGTTGGTTTCAGAAGACGGAACATCTAATGTTTTTTCACCTGGAGAATTCATTAGATTATTGTGAGCGAAACGTGCAGGACGTGCTTTGGATGAAGCGATTTGTTATTGAGCAATCTTATTGGGAATAACGAAGGCATCTCTAAATACCCAAAGTTTCATATTCGAAGTGAGTTTTCAAGAAACCACTCAGGTTTTGGCAAACGCTGCTCTACAAAATCATATTGATTGGTTGAAAGGCCTGAAAGAGAACATTGTTTTGGGGGGATTATACCTTTTGGTACCAGGTTTAAAAAAATAGTGCGCCATTCAAGAAAAGACAAAAATATTCATTTGGAAATCAAAAAAAATAATCTATTCTCATTAGAAATGAGAGATATTTTGTTACACCACAAAGAATTATTTTGTTCTTGCCTCCCAAACAATTTACATGAGACATTAGAACAATCATTTATAGGATTTAATGATTCCTAAATGGAGATTCACTTTTTTCTCCTTTAATTTATCTTTGGTCTATTGATTTGGTAATAAAAAAATAAGTAATTAAAAGAAATTAATGGTTCGAATCGCATATTGTATTGATGATCAATCCTCAGTATAAGGTTCCCTTGGAATAATTATTATTATTTCTTTTTTCAAGGTATCTCGTCTCTTTGTAAAAAATAAAAACAAAGAGGGAATTGGGGGAAAATGCCAAGAAGATATTGGAACATCAATTTGCCAAAGATGATGGAAGCGGGGATTCATTTTGGTCATGGTACTAGGAAATGGAATCCTAGAATGGCCCCTTATATCTTTGCAAAGCATAAAGGTATTCATATTACAAATCTTACTAGAACTGCTCATTTTTTATCAGAAGCCTGTGATTTAGTTTTTGATGCAGCAAGTAGAGGAAAAAGTTTTTTAATCATTGGTACCAAAAATAAAGCAGTGGATTCAGTAGCATCGGCTGCAATAAGGGCTCGGTGTCATTATGTTAATAAAAAATGGCTCAGTGGTATGTTAACGAATTGGTCTCCAATGGACATGAGACTTCATAAGTTTAGAGACTTAAGAGCAGACCAAAACATGGGCAAACTCAACCGTCTCCCATAAACAAAAAGAGATGCAAACATATCTGGGTATATGACGGGGTTGCTCGATATTATAATCATCCTTGATCAGCAAGAAGATTATATGGCTCTTCAAGAATGTGTCATTTTAGGTATTCCGACAATTTGTTTAATTGATACTAATAGTAACTCGGATCTCGCAAATATTTCGATCCCAGCCAACGATGACGCTATAGCTTCAATCTGATTAATTCTCAACAAATTAGTATCCGCAATTTGTGAGGGTCATTCTAGCTATATAGGAAATCCTTGATTATTATTCAAAATAAAAAAATTTGGTTAATTATTAATTATTTGATTTGGGAATTCCATAGATTTATTGGATTGGTTACTATTACCTGAATTTTTCAAAAGAGATAAATAAGTAATGTACTAGGGATATTGATCTTACGTGATTGCCTATAAATAGAAATATATGGATTAAAATGGGTGAAATCAGAAAGAGATGGTTGAATCAAAATAATTCCTTTTTTTTAAGTTTGATTTCTGTCAGAGGACAATATGAATGTTCTAGTATGTTTGATTAAAACACTTAAAGGGTTTTATGATATGTTGGTTGGAGAAGTAGACCAACATTTCTATTGGCAAATAGGGGGTTTGCAAATCCATGCCCAAGTACTTATCACTTCTTGGGTCGTAATTGCTATCTTATTATGTTTAGCCATCATAGCTATTCAGAATCCACAAACCATTCCAATCGACGGTCAGAATTTCTTCGAATATATCCTTGAATTTATTCGAAACTAAAGAAAAACCAAAATCGGAGAAGAATATGGTCCTTGAGTTCCCTTTATTGGAACTATGTTCCTATTTATTTTTGTTTCTAACTGGTCTGGTGCTCTTTTACCTTGGAAAGTCATATAGTTACCTCATGGGGAGTTAGCTGCCCCCACGAATGATATAAATACTACTGTTGCTTTAGCTTTACCCATGTCAGTGGCATATTTTTATGTGGGTCTAACAAAAAAAGGGTTGGGTTATTTCAGAAAATACATTCAACCAACCCAAATCCTTTTACCAATAAATATCCTAGAAGATTTCACAAAATCTTTATCTCTTAGTTTTTGACTTTTCGGGAATATATTGGCTGATGAATTAGTAGTTGATGTTGTTATTTCTTTAGTACCTTTATTAATTCCTATATCCATCATGTTTCTTGGATTATTTACAAGTGGTATTCAAGCTCTTATTTTTGCAACCTTAGTCACAGCTTATATAGGCAAATCCATGGAGGGTCATCACTAACTAGTCTTCAAACAAAATAGTCTTTTTTTTTTAGCTTATTTCAATTCATGTATGGTTCAAGAGAATACGCTCTGTTGGGGGACATAATAGATACAAATATGTATGTATAGTATTGTATAGTATATATGACCCATAATCATGGTAGGTCAAGATAAGTTATAGAAGAAAGAAAGGTATATTTGATATTAGATATTCATTATATTATAGGGAATTATTCCTATATATTATTTATCTCTATATAATATATTTTATATATAATTTACAGTCCCCTCTATTTATATAGAGATGTATTCCAATACAATTTTCTTCTCTTTCGTTTGTGACTATGCGTAGATTGAATGAAAAAATAGATGAACTCAGGAATGGAATAGAGTAGAAAATGAAGAATTGATGAAAGAATGGTTCCAAAAAAAGAAGTGCAATAACTAGAGTTGTATGCATCATATGGATTTACAAAAAATCCTATCGCAGGTAGAAACTAAAAAAAACAAGATATGAAAATAGTTCTGATAATTCAGTTGATTCAGTAATATTTTTATTATAATTTAGGATTTTTAGTTACTTTGACCTGACAATGGATATTAGTGAAAAAATGTAATAATTCATTGTTTGATTATATTATTAACCATTTCTTCTTTTTTTTTTGCGAGGAACTTACCATGAATCCATTGGTTTCTGTTGTTTCTGCTATTGCTACTGGATTAGCTGTAGGCCTTGCTTCTATTGGACCTAGAGTTGGTCAAGGTACTGCTGTAGGCCATGCCGTAGAAGGTATTGTGAGGCAACCAGAAGCAGAGGGTAAAATACGAGGTACTTTATTGCTTAGTCTAGCTTTTTTGGAAGCTTTAACAATTTATGGACTGGTCGTGGCATTGGTGCTTTTATCTGCAAATTTTTTTCTTTAATGTAATCCTAGAAATGGGAAAAAGTACCTTTTTCATTAATTTCATCAACTCAGACTTGCCCTTTGTTTCGTCAAATTATAGCAAGACTTTACTCGTAGAATAGAAAATTATTTCTAGAATTTTCTATTTTTCTTGAGACAATACCCCTACCCTAGGTAGGACTGATTTGAAGATGGGGAATTTGTAGATCTATTCACTTTCTTTCTTCTCATCCTTAGTACACCAGAAACTTTCACTTTTAGAGAGCCTTTCAACAAAGAACAAAGGAGATATTTCGCAATTGACATGAAACCTAAGACAATAATACTACTTTATTCAAAATTGGAAATTTCACTAAAAAATAAGAAAAAAATTAATGAAAATGGAAAATAGATAAATAAAAAAGAAGAAGAAAGAAATTGATTAAAAAAAAAAGACAAGTGAGATGATAACAAAAGAATTCTGGTTCTTTCTTAGTCCTATCTATATTATATGAAGCATATGAAAAATATAACCTATTCTTTTGTTTCTTTTGAACACTGGCCATTCGCCAAAAGTTTCGAGTTTAATACCGATATTTTAGCAACAAATCTAATAAATCTAAGTATAGTGCTTGGTGTATTGATTTTTTTTGTAAAGGGAGTGTGCGAGTTGTCTATTTCAAAAATATGTTGGATCCAACCGGAAATACTTTAATATAATAGATTTCTATTTCTTATTTTTTATTGTATTTATAAATATAATAAAAAATAAGAAAGAAAGGTGGACAATCTCGATGAATTACTTATGAATCAATTTTATTCAGAAATTATATAATAAAATATATGTAAGAACCACAACATGGTTAAATCAACTTTGATTTTCTATCAACCAATAATGTGAGACCATTAACATGGTTAAAGCCAAACTGTTTGAAGTCTAGGCATAACATGGGTATTCTTTCTACCGGTATCTTAGTGTTAGTACCGAAATGATTTTCATTTTAAAATGAATAGTTAGTAATTTATCCGATATAAGACACTCATATCAATAAAACGATTTCAACTATTTACTAGTTACTATAAAAAAATGTATTAGAAAAAAATAGGCACTTTGCCTCTTTTAATCCGATGCTGAATCGATGAGCTATGTATAGAAAAATGAAGAATTTTTTGGATTTGCAGAAAGGGCATAAACAAATTTAAATTATATTAAAATAAAATAATAGATTTCTATTTCTTATTTTTTATTGTATTTATAAATATAATAAAAAATAAGAAAGAAAGGTGGACAATCTCGATGAATTACTTATGAATCAATTTTATTCAGAAATTATATAATAAAATATATGTAAGAACCACAACATGGTTAAATCAACTTTGATTTTCTATCAACCAATAATGTGAGACCATTAACATGGTTAAAGCCAAACTGTTTGAAGTCCAGGCATAACATGGGTATTCTTTCTACCACTATCTTAGTGTTAGTACCGAAATGATTTTCATTTTAAAATGAATAGTTAGTAATTTATCCGATATAAGACACTCATATCAATAAAACGATTTCAACTATTTACTAGTTACTATAAAAAAATGTATTAGAAAAAAATAGGCACTTTGCCTCTTTTAATCCGATGCTGAATCGATGAGCTATGTATAGAAAAATGAAGAATTTTTTGGATTTGCAGAAAGGGCATAAACAAATTTAAATTATATTAAAATAAAATAATAGATTTCTATTTCTTATTTTTTATTGTATTTATAAATATAATAAAAAATAAGAAAGAAAGGTGGACAATCTCGATGAATTACTTATGAATCAATTTTATTCAGAAATTATATAATAAAATATATGTAAGAACCACAACATGGTTAAATCAACTTTGATTTTCTATCAACCAATAATGTGAGACCATTAACATGGTTAAAGCCAAACTGTTTGAAGTCTAGGCATAACATGGGTATTCTTTCTACCGGTATCTTAGTGTTAGTACCGAAATGATTTTCATTTTAAAATGAATAGTTAGTAATTTATCCGATATAAGACACTCATATCAATAAAACGATTTCAACTATTTACTAGTTACTATAAAAAAATGTATTAGAAAAAAATAGGCACTTTGCCTCTTTTAATCCGATGCTGAATCGATGAGCTATGTATAGAAAAATGAAGAATTTTTTGGATTTGCAGAAAGGGCATAAACAAATTTAAATTATATTAAAATAAAATATTTCAATTTCAAATAACAAATAATATTTATTTCAAATATATTAAAATAAAATATCTATTATAGATATATATTTGAATTTGAATTTTAATAAAGAAAAAATTAAATAAAGAAACAACTTTGCTGAAATTATAGATTTTTGTTTGGTCGGAAGAGTCCTTTTACTAGAATAGAACATTCTGGTCTCGTATCAGTTTCGATGAAGAAAAGATGGGGCAAGCTCATTACATTAAATAATATGGAAATGTCTATATGTCTATAAAATAAATAATTGAGTGTGAGAGCCAAATGAACCAAAAGATTCATGTTTGGTTCGGGAAGAGATCATGGAAGTCGTAAAATTATATTATATAGTAAGATAATCTACTTTCATTAAATGATTTATTAGATAATAAAAAATAGAGGATCTTGAATACTATTCAAAATTCGGACAAATTGCATAAAGGGGCCATTAAGCAGCTGGAAAAAGCCCGAACTTGCTTATGGAAAGTGGAAATGGAAGCAGATGATTATCGAATTAATGTATACTTTGAGATAGAATGAGAAAAAGTAAATTTGATTAATGCTACTTGTGATAGTTTGGAATGATTAAAAAATTACAAAAAGGAACCCTTCTTTTTGAACAACAAAGAGAGATTAATCAGGTACAACAACAAGTTTTCCAGCAAGCCTTACATAGAGCTCTAGGAACTTTGAATAGTTGTTTGAATAGTGATTTACATTTCCATATCATCAGTGCTAATATTTATATACTCGCAGTGATGGAAGAAATAATCGATTAATCTTTCTACTTTTGCTTTAGTTGAAACTTTAGGTATTATTTCTTTTTTCTTCCGAAAAAAATAAAGAGACACTAATGGTAACCCTTCGAGCCGATGAAACTAGTAATATTATCCATGAATATATCGAACAATATAATAGAGAAGTAAAGATTGTGAATACCAATACCATACTTCAAGTAGGTGATGGTATTGCTCATATTCATGGTCTTGATGAAGTCATGGCAACCAAATTAGTAGAATTTGAAGAGGGTACAATAGGCATTGCTTTGAATTTGGAATCCAATAATGTTATGATTGTATTAATGGGCGACGATTTGATGATACAAGAGGGAAGTTCTGTAAAAGCAATAGGAAAAATTGCCCAAATACCTATCAGGGAGGCTTATTTGGGTAGTGTTATAAATGCTCTAGCTAAACCTATGATGGGAGGGGGGAAATTGAATCTCCTGCCCCAGGTATTATTTCAAGATACTCCGTATATGAGCCTCTTCAAACTTGACTTATTGCTATTGATTCCATGATCCCTATAGGACGCGATCAATGGGAATTAATTATTGGGGACAGGCAGACTGGCAAAATGGCAGTAGCCATAGATACTATTATCAACCAAAAGGGGCAAAATGTAATATGTGTTTATGTAGCTATTGGTCAAAAAGCATCTTCTGTGGCTCAGGTAGTGACTACCTTTAAGGAGTGAGGGGCGATGGAATACACTATTGTGGTAGCCGAAATAGCAGATTCACCTGCTACATTACAATATCTCGCACCTTATACAGGAGCGGCACTAGCTGAATATTTTATGCATCATGAACAACATACTTTAATAATTTATGATGATCTCTCCAAACAAGCACAAGCTTATCGCCAAATGTCTCTTCTATTAAGAAGACCCCTTGGTCATGAAGCTTATATGAGAGATGTTTTTTATTTACATTCATGCCTTTTGGAAAGAGCTGCTAAATCAAGTCCTCATTTAGGTGAAGGAAGTATGACCACTTTACCAATAGTTGAGACTCAATCTAGGGACATTTCAGCTTATTTCCCCACTAATGTAATTTCCATTACAGATGGAAAAATATTTTTATCCATCGATCTATTTAATGCTGGAATTTGACCTGCTATTAATGTGGGTATTTCTATTTCCAGAGTGGGATCTGCGGCTCAAATTAAAGCTATGAAACAAGTAGCCGGCGAATCAAAATTGGAACTAGCTCAATGCACAGAATTAGAAGCCTTTGCATAATTCACTTCTGATCTCAATAAAGCTACTCAGAATCAATTGGTAAGAGGTCAATGATTACGTGAGTTGCTCAAACAATCTCAATCAGATCCTCTCGCGGTAGAAGAACAAATAGCTACTATTTATACTGGGGCGAATGGATATCTTGATCCGTTAGAAATTGGGCAGGTAAAAAAATTTCTTGTTCAATTATGTACTTACTTAAAAAAGAATAAACTTAAATTCCAAGAAATTATATCTTCTACCAAGACATTCACTGAAGAAGCAGAAATCCTTTTGAAGGGAACTGTTCAAGAACAGATTGAGTTCTTTCTACTTCAAGAACAAACATAAATTTCTCATTCTTATTCTTAGTCTTAGTACAAGACTAATTGTTGAGAAATATATAAATATATATATATTTGATCCGAATCATTAGAAAAGAAATGGGTTTCTTGACATGGCCATTAAAAAAAAAAGAATAGTTGAAAAAAAAGAAATTGTGTCCAATAGGATTTGAACCTATACCAAAGGTTTAGAAGACCTCCGTCCTATCCATTAGACAATGGTTGCTTTTTCACTCCCATTTTCTTCTTTCATAGTCTTCACTTTTTGTTCGGATAAAATCTAATTACACATAAATAAATGAATTTTTATTCCATAAAAACAAAAAAGGATGCATATTTCATTTTATGATGTCTGTATATGTATAAGAAATATGGAGCGGGTAGCGGGAATTGAACCCACATTGTTAGCTTGGAAGGCTAGGAGTTATAGTCGATGTTGGTTGATCATTTTTAACATCTCTAATTCCAAACTGAACATGAAATTTTGGTTTCATTCAGCTCCATTATGGAAAATCGATGTATTTCCAGATCTAAGATCTTAAACAAAAAATAGAAATAAAAAAGTTTCAATGTATGAGGGAAGTCCTAATAAAATCAGATCCATAACATCTATGTTAGCTTGTCTGTCTGAATGCATCCAAGAATACTCGCTTTCTAGATGATCCCTCTAGATCTAGAGTAGGGAGATTATACCAAATCTATCTAGTCTAGTTACTTCGTTCCCTATTTCTACTCACGAGATCCTAGGGAAAATAATTTTGTTTTTCGACCGAGCTAAAATAATATGTCGATTATTCTAGTAAACCAAAACCCTCGTTCTCTGGCTCATTAGCTTCAATTTTCCTTTTACAACAAAAAACTTGAAGATCTAGTTATGATTGGAAATAAACTTTTGGATCTTTATCCATAGATCTTTTATTCATACTTATATTCATACTTATTCAATTGGAAGAGTTGATCTAGTTCAAAAAAAAAAAAATTATGCTTCGCAACTCCATAATCCATATTGTTTTGGAATTTTGGATACAAATTGTGAGAACGTATATATTTCATCAAATATGCCATTGAGAGGTAAAGGATTAAACCTTTTAAATTTTCAAAATAAAGTTTTGTAGTTTTTTATTTTGAATAAAAATACTAAATGACCCTTTAACTATTTAAGGGGTTAATATAACGAATCATACTTTTACCACTAAACTATACTTGCTACCATATATATATGATGATATATAAATAACCATTTGTTGAAGACAAAACAAAAAAAGTGAGATGCAATCAAAACAAAATTGCATCAAAATCCTGAAAATTCTAGTGTTTACACGTACGCTAACTGGGGATTCAAAAAAAAGCCAGTGATAGCAGAAATCTTATTTAAATACCAAAAAGAAGGGGTTATACTTTTTCTTTTCTAGTAAGTCATTATTGGACTAGCAAACCCAGCCCGAAGAAGTCATTGAAGCCGGACCATAAAAATGATGAATTCTGCATATACGGTTCTTTTTCTTTGTTGCTTCTCAACTATTAGATCTTATGAATTCGGTTAAATCGGATCTAAATTTTATTTTAAATTTAAATAAATAAAATAAAGTTTGGCTTTTCTTTGGGAGGGTGTTCAATTAATTATATTTCTATTCAAAATATGTGTGTTTTGAGATATTGTTATATATATTAGAATTATAAATTTTGAGATATTATATTAATATTATTGAGATATTATTTAATTATATAAACAACATATAATTAATATGTTTTATGTTTTTGTTTATATAAATAAAATGAAATTTTTTGTATAAATTAAATGAAATTAATTGATCTATGAATGATTGATTGAATTAAAAGAAGTATGGCCCGGCCAATATTTAACCGGGCTGGGGGAACACACTTTTGTACCTCTTCAAAGAAGTAAGATATTCTTTCTATGGGGATGGGAATATCTGTTTCAAATCATTGTTGAAATTTAATTGCTTGTGGATATTGTATATTTTTCTATATCATAGAATCCTTGAATCCTTAAAACTAGAGTTTTTATCAATTTTTACTTCACATATCACATAAACAAATTGCAGTTTTGATTTGAATTGGGAGAGATGGTTGAGTGGACTAAAGCAGTGGATTGCTAATCTGCTGTACAAGTTATTTGTACCGAGGGTTTGAATCCCTCTCTCCCTACTTTCTAATCTCTTGAGAGTTTCAAATTCCAAAAAATATCGATCCTTTGAATTATTTTTTTTTTCATTTCTCACACCCAGGATTATGCCCTGGATCATTAGATAAGAATCCAAACATGAAGAGGGAAATAAAGAATATCACCAGTGTGTAAACGAAGAGTTTGAGAGTAAGCATTACACAATATCCAAAATAAGATCATTTTTTTTTGAAAGGGGAATAGATTAGTTTTTTTTTTTTGGTAATAAAATAATAAAAAATATAAGGCATATCAGATCCTATCCATTTTTGAAATCTTTTTTTTCGAATGAATTAGGAATTTAGAATTTAGGGGAGTATTAAAGATTTTATCTAAAACTTATAGTAGCTTACCAAACAAAGGCTAAAAGAAAAATGAGTACAGGTATGATGGGCATAACGTCTACGATTAGGTTGAAAAGGGCATAAGCCTTAGGTAATTTGGCAACGGAAAAGCTACTCAAATAAAAGATAGAATTAAGATAGATACAAATTAAACTAAAGATATTAAGCATAACAAAATTTTTGTTCTTGCAGATGATATAATTTGATATTTGATTTTGATTGAGTTATTTTTGAATTTTTAAGGAGTGAAATAAAAAAAAGCAAATCAAATAATTCCATTTTTCTTCCAACTCTTCCAAATGAAAAATCTTTCTCCTGTTCCAAAACAAAATGAGAATAAAGAATAATAAGTAATTCTACTTCCCTACAATATATTAATTGAATTATACGTAATGATCAATGAATCATTTTATTCTATATCATATGTGTCAAATCCTAGTAACTATGTCTATCCTATGTATTTAGGTTGAAATTGACTATTAACTAATATAATTACATTATTAATGTTTAGTAGTGTTGAACAGAAATTAAAATGGGGCGTGGCCAAGTGGTTTAGTAGTGTTTGGTAGTGTTTGGTCTTGTTAGTTGGAGGTTTGAATCCTTCCACTCTAGATCAGATTGTTCCTGACTTGTAAGAAAAATTCTTAGAATGATAATTTTTTCTCCTATTTGGTTTCTCACAAACACAATCAAGTCTCAAATGCAAGTATATGATATGCTCGTATTACTCATATTTATATTGAAAATTGATTGAAATTGAAGATAACTATTTAAGTTTAAGTTAATTACTTAGAGAAGCCCCTATATTTAGTATTTAGGAAACGTAAATTATCACACAATGCGTTCTGAGTTGAAATGCAAAAGAAAGATTTCTTTATGTCCTTTCCAAACCAAAATCCTCCCAAAATAAATAAATGGGGTATACTAATTCCACAATAAATATATTTTGTGTGGAGATTAAAGAGTAAGGAGTTTTGGTACTAATTTCTCGCTGGTCTTAAGCTTAAAGTTTATAAAGCTATGATAGAAAAACTAAAAATCAAAAAATAGGATATTGTATTTGGACTTATTCAAATGAATAATTGTAAATCAATTTAGTGTATCAACTAGTAGGGCATTTATATATTTATATATTCCATTTACTTTATGGAAATGGAATATGGAATTGGTGATGGAGTTGATGAGAAGATTCGGGAATCCAAAGTAAATGTATAAAATAAATGAACAAGACCTATGATATGATATTATATATTGTTATTATATTTTTCTTCTATTTCAGTATTCAGTAACAACGGCCAAGAGCCCTTTTTCTCCGTTAAGTAAAAAGTATCAGCGATTCCTTAAACATTTGTGAGTACCTTTGGTAACAATGGTTCGTTGTATATGAGGGATATAAAAGAAAAGATAATAGTCCTATATATATTAATGTTTTCTTTTTCATAGGAAAGCAAGAATAAGGAACTTAATCTGACCTTATGTGAAACCTTTTCTATTCCATACCTATGGAAAAACTAGATTCTCAATCTACATTCCTAATTTAAAATTTCAATTACACCATTGATAATTCAATTGGGTATATGGTCAAATTTGCGTCTCTTTAGTGAATGAGATATTTGATTTACGTACTAATTTAATTTGTTTTCTCAACATTTGATTCATATTGACAATAATGTACTGAACAAATATAATTCGATCATGGATAAATGGATCTGTTTATATCCACCCTATATTGAAATTGAGTTGATTGGTTTTTTCCTTCACTTCAATCAAATGGTGGGTTGTTGGATTCATTCTATAGTTATGGAATACAAGGCATATTTTAGTAACATTAATGAAAATCAAAAATCAAAATTCAAAAAATCAAAATAAATGTCAATTTTTGCATCTCTATTAATAGTTTGTTTGTTTTTTTAAACAAATACACCATTTTAGTATTTTAGTGTTCGTTCATAAGTTCATAATTGGTTATTAAAAAATCCTTCTTTTTTTTTAGTTCAATATTTTGTTTTTGTTGGAATCGCGCATTTCAATTCAATTGGTCTTTTTTTTATTTTGATCATATATGTATAGCATATTTATTCGGGTTGCTAACTCAACGGTAGAGTACTCAGCTTTTAAGTGTGACTATGATATTTTACACATTTGGATGAAGAACCAAATTCGTCTAGACTATTGGTAGAGTCTATAAGACCATTACTGATCCCGAAATGTAATGAATGGGGAAAACAACATGTCGTAATAAAAAAAATAAGAAACTTGAATTTAAATTTTAAAAAAATCAAAATGGAATTTTGGGTTTATTCCTTAGGTCTAGTGGATAAATGGATAGAGTCTTATGGTCCCAATTCAAGTAAAACAAAAAGTAATGAGCTTATATTCTTAATTTGAATAATTAATTATCTGATCTAATTAGATGTTAAAAATTAATTAATACCTGATGGGGGGAAGGATTCTCGTGTAAATGATTCTTTTTATTTATTTTTTTTGAATCCTAGCTATTATTTATTCTAATTATAGTAGAATTATGTGTTGGATACAAATTTGTAGAAGAAATCATATACTAATAAAGAGACTTTATTCCAAAGTCAAAAGAGTGATTAGGTTGTAAAAATAAATGATTTTTACACTCTTGTAATTTTAATGAACATAAAAACATAAACCCATTGGATAGAAAAGTAGAGAAAAAGATCTGTTGATTGGACTCTCCCTGTCTCTGGTATATATTTTCTTACTATTACTATATACATAATATATATCATGTTCTGACCGTATTGCACTATGTATAATTTGATAACCCAAGAAATGCCCCTCATTTCTTGTTCAAGTAGAAATGAAAATGAAAGAGTTACAAGGCTATTTAGAAAAAGATGGATCTACGCAAAGGCACTTCCTATATTCACTTCTCTTTTAGGAGTATATTTATACACTTGCTTGTGATCATGGTTTAAATGGTTCAATTTTTGTAGAAAATTTGGATTATGACAATAAATCTAGTTCAGTACTTGTAAAACAAGTAATTATTCGAATGTATCAACAAAATTATTTGATTTATTTAGTTGATGATTCGAGCCAAAACCAATGTGTTGGGCACAATAATTTTTTTTTATCCCCAAATGATATTAGAAGCTTTTGCAGTTATTATGGAAATTCCATTCTTGCTGCGATTAGGGTCTTCCCTTGAACAAAAAAAAAACCTAAATCTCATAATTTCTGATCTATTCATTCAATATTTCCTTTTTTAGAGGACAAATTTTCATATTTTAATTTTGTGTCAGATATATTAATACCCCATCCCACCCATCTGGAAATCTTGGTTCAAATCCTTCAATGTTGGACCCAAGATGTTTCTTCTTTGTATTTATTGCAATTCTTTCTTCACGAATATTATAATTGGAATAGTTTCATTACTCCAAAAAAATCTATTTACATCATTTCAATTTCAATTTCAAAAGAAAATCAAAGATTTTTTCGATTCCAATATAATTCTTATGTCTCTGAATGTAAATTTATATTAGTTTTTTTTGTAAACAATCCTCTTATGTACTATTAACATCTTATGGGGCTTTTCTTGAGCGAACGGATTTCTATGGAAAAATAGAATAGTTTTTTATAGTAGCGTGTTCTAATTATTTTCATTTTTAGAAGACCTTGTGGTTCTTTAAGGATCCTTTCATGCATTATGTTCAATATCAAGAAAAAGCAATTCTGGTTTCAAAGGGAACTCATCTTATGATGAAGAAATGGAGATCTTACTTTGTCAATTTTTGGCAATATTATTTTCAATTTTGGTCTTAATCGCATAGGATTCATATAAACCAATTATTAAATTATTCTTTCTATTTTCTAGGTTATCTTTTAAGTGTACTAATAAGTCTTTTGGTGGTAAGGAATCAAATACCAAAAAATGCATCTTTAATAGATACTCTTACTAAGAAATTTGATACTATCGTCTCAGTTTTTCCTCTTATTCGATCATTGTCAAAAGCAAAATTTTGTACGGTATCTGGGCATCCTATTAGTAAGCCAATCTGGTCTGATTTATCATATTTGGATATTAATCATCGATTTAGTCGAATATGTAGAAATCTTTCTCATTACCACAGTGGATCCTCAAAAAAACATAGTTTGTATCGAATAAAGTATATACTTTGGCTTTCGTGTGCTAGAACTTTAGCTCATAAACATAAAAGTACAACACGTGCTTTTTTGCAAAGATTAGGTTTGGGATTATTGGAAGAATTCTTTACAGAAGAAGAACAAATTCTTTCTTTAATCTTACCAAAAGCCCCTTTTCAATGACATATAGGACGGATTTGATATTTGGATATTATCTGTAGCAATGATTTGTCAGATTTTTCATGATTGATCATGAGACCTTAACCTTATGTAATGTAATGCAAATTCCATTTATGAAAATAAAATGGAAATTTGATAATTGATCAAGAGAAATTTATGAAATTGCATTTTGAAATGCTCATGGAAGAGTGTAGTGGTTGAATTAACCGACTATTCCAAATTTTTTTCAGGGTCTAAGTTGTATATGTATACATAGGGAAAGTCATGTGCAATGAAAAATGCAAGAATGGTTTGGGGAGAGGTTTTTTTTGTTTATTACAACAAGAAGGAAAAATTATCTACTCCATCTGACTAGTTCTAGGTTTAAGTCCCGGGCAACCCATACAGAAAGGAAAAAGTTTTTTTTATTAGAATTCAAAAATTCAAATTATTTGATTTATTTGATTTATTTGATTTAGAAATTGTTCTGGTCAATTTAGTCAGATAAATAGAAATCTATGATACGGAGATTGGTTGACATTAACATATAGCTCATTTTATACTCTTAAATAACAAGCCTTCGTATTATCTATATCTATATTTTAGATAACTAGAGTTAATACGTGTGCTTGGGAGTCCTTGAAAATAGAATAAACCAAGATCTTATCATGACTGCAATTTTAGAGAGATGCGAAAGTACAAGCCTATGGGGTCATTTTTGCAACTGGATAACCAGCATTGAAAACTGTCTTTACATTGTGTGGTTTGGTGTTTTGATGATCCCTACCTTATTGACCGCAACTTCTATATTTATTATCACCTTCATCGCTGCTCCTCCAATAGATATTGATGGTATTCGTGAACCTGTCTCCGAGTCTCTACTTTATGGAAACAATATTATCTCTGGTGCCATTATTCCTACTTCTGCAGCTATCGGTTTGCATTTTTATCTGATATGGGAAGCAGCATCTGTTGATGAGTTGTTATACAATAGTGGTCCTTATAAGATAATTGTTCTACACTTCTTAATTGGTGTAGCTTGTTATATGGGTCATGAGTGGGAACTTAGTTTCCATTTGGGTTTGTGTCCTTGGATTGCTGTTGCATATTCAGCTCCTGTTGCAGTTGCTACTGCTATTTTCTTGATCTACCCTATTACGAAAGGAAGTTTTTCTGATGGTATGCCTTTAGAAACTTTTGGTACTTTCAATTTTATGATTGTATTCCAGGCAGAACACAATATCCCTATGCATCCATTTCACATGTTAGGTGTAGCTGGTGTATTCGGCGGCTCCCTATTTAGTGCTATGCATGGTTCTTTGGTAACCTCTAGTTTGATCAAGGAAACCACTAAAAATGAATCTACTAATGAAGGTTGCAGATTTGGTCAAGAGGAAGAAACTTATAATATCATAGTGCTCATGGTTATTTTGGTCGATTGATCTTCCAATATGCTAGTTTCAACAATTCTCGTTCCTTACATTTCTTCTTGTCTGCTTGGCCTATAGTAGGTATTTGGTTTACTGCTTTGGGTATTAGTACTATGGCTTTCAATTTAAATGGTTTCAATTTCAACCAATCTGTAGTTGATAGTCAAGGCCGTGTCATTACCACTTGGGCTGATATTATAAATCGTGCTAATCTTGGTATGGAAGTAATGCATGAACGTAATGCTCACAACTTCCCTCTAGACCTAGCCGCTATTGAAGCCCCATCTACAAATGGATAAGACTTTTGACTTAATGTATATGGATTGTTGAAGGAGCAATATCCAATATCTTGTTCCAGAGTAAGAGATTTGGTATTGCTCCCCCTCTTGAAGTTGAGTTCTTTATCTTTATCATAATGCTATCTCCTACCAATGAATGATAACTACTTTTGCTACTTTACTAAAATAGAAAATAAAAACAAAAAAATTAATGACGAGATTTATTATTGTTTCTCGCATGTCTCACGAAAGTCATAGTAGGCATTGATTCTCCCAATTTGTGACTTACCATCTGATCTGTTATATAAATAGGTAAATGTTCTTTTCCATTATGAATGGAGATTGTATGTCCAATCATTGTGGGTATAATGGTAGATGCCCGAGACCAAGCTACTATTATTTCTTTCTCCTCTCTCATGTTGAGTTTTTTCCATTTTTCTCGATAAATGATTAGCTACAAAAGGATTTTTTTTTAGTGAATATGTCACAATAGATTACTCCTTTATTTTTACATTTTAAACTATGTTCAATATCTCAATCTAATAAGGTAAGAATAAATACAATAATGATGAATGGAAAAAAGGGAAAATCCTTTAGCTAGATAAGGGGCGGATGTAGCCAAGTGGATCAAGGCAGTGGATTGTGAATCCACCATGCGCGGGTTCAATTCCCGTCGTTCGCCCATCACATTATTGCAAATTCCAAAAATTGATTTTCAATATTCCTATTTACGGCGACGAAGAATAAAACTATCACTATATTTTTTCCTTTTCCTACTTCTTCTTCCAAGCGCAGGATAACCCCAAGGGGTTGTGGGTTTTTTTCTACCAATAGGGGCTCTTCCTTCACCACCCCCATGGGGGTGGTCTACAGGGTTCATAACTACTCCTCTTACTACAGGGCGCTTACCTAGCCAACACTTAGATCCGGCTCTACCCAAACTTTTTTGGTTCACCCCAACATTACCCACTTGTCCAACTGTTGCTAAGCAGTTTTTGGATATCAAACGGACCTCCCCAGATGGTAATCTTAATGTGGCCGATTTACTCTCTTTTGCAATCAGTTTCGCTACAGCACCTGCTGCTCTAGCTAATTGTCCACCCTTTCCAAATGTGATTTCTATGTTATGTATGGCCGTGCCTAAGGGCATAATGGTTGAAGTAGATTCTTCTTTTTTATCAATAAAAACCCCTTCCCAAACTGTACAAGCTTCTTCCAAAGCATACGACTTTCTAGATGTATATGATGATATCTAGATAGATGGATCTTATATGAATCGTATGATGAAATACCACATGAGTTGATATATAGGAATCCAAATCTGCCGAATCACTCATGTTATGATCTTCTACGTCCTCGGTCTCCTAGTTTCATCATCTGGCTTATGTTCTTCATGTAGCATTCAGACCGAATGACTCTATGAAATTATGTTGCTACTTCCACATATTGCGGGTAACGTAGGAGACATCTCTATTTTTCCCCCAGGATATTTCTAATTACCACTGCTTAGCTTTCAATTCACCTTTGACCATCAAATTAAATGGGAATAACCCATCCTCCTCTCTTTGAAAGAAGGGTGTTTCCCATTCTGTGCGTGCTTTAAACAATTTTGTCTTCTCCATATTACCATATATCTAGAGTCAATAATTTTCTATGAGGAGCTACTGAACTCGAACACTTGCTGCCGTTACTCAATAGTTTTCTATTGATGTCTATCCCATAGAGGTACTCAAATTGGATCAGTGATCGATTTCTAGGTTTTGTTGTAAACCTAATTGGTTGCTTCCAATTACGTAAATCAATAGTTCAAACTGCACTCAAAAGTAGGGCATTTCCCATTGATATAGGAACTTCTATACCAGAAAAAATGGTATCTCCAATTATAGCCCCTCTGGGATATAAAATATATCTATTCTCACCATCCCCATAGTGTATGATACAAATGTATGCATTTCGATTAGGGGCGTATTCTATGGTTACGATTGTACCAGATATGTCTTTTTCATTTTGTCGAAAATTGATTTTACGGTATAGACGCTTATGACCTCCCCCTCTATGCCCTGCGATAATGATTCCTCTGGCAGTATGACCTTACCCCAATGATGCTATCCATAGATCAAATTATTTCATAGATTGGATTTCACTTGATTGTCTACGGTTCCATTGCGTGTCCTCGGGGTAGAAGTTTTGTATAAATGTATCACCATGTTATTAAGTATTTTCCTTTAAGTTCTTTTCTCTATAAGAGCTAGAATAGAATAACCCGATTGAAGCATAATGATCATACATTTGTAATTCATTGTATGTCCCATAATAGGTCCCATTCTTCTACCCTTTCTGGGGAGTCGTTGACTATTCATGGCTATTACCTTGACACCAAAGAAGAGTTTGACCCAATGCTTTATTTCTGTCCTAGTTGATCTTGATTCGACATTAGAAGTATATTGATTGTTCCCCAATAATCGAATAATTTTTTCTATAAATACTTCATATTTGATTACATCCATAAATCCATTTTCTTCCCTATGAGTTCCAGTATCGATAAGAATTCTAGTTCTTACTGTTCATATGTTATGGTATGAATATACCAATTCATTATGTATGGATGATGAGATTCCATTGATATAGAGCTAATTCCAATAGACTTATTGAATGTTCTCATTGGCATGCATCCAGCAGGAATTGAACCTATGAATTTGCCAATTATGAGTTGGGTGCCTTAACCATTCAGCCATAGATGCTTAACAGAGATCATCGTACATTGTGAATAACCAAATTCCAATTGAAATGAAATCTTTATGAGGAATCAATGAAATGGCATCAATTCAAATCCTGGATCTTTGAATTGAGAGAGATATTGAGAGAGATCAAGAATTCTAACTATTTCTTAGATTCATGGATCAAATTCGATTCAGTGGGATCTTTCACTCACATTGTTTTCCACCAAGAATGTTTCATGAAACTCTTTGACCCCCAAATTGGGAGTATCTGATTTTCACATGATTCATAAAGTTCAACAAGCAATCAATATTTCACGATCAAAGGTGTTGTACTACTTGTAGTAGCAGTCCTTATATCTTGTATTAACAATCGAAAGATGGTCGAAAGAAAAAATCTCTATTTTATGGGGCTTCTTCCCATACCTATGAATTCCATTGTACCTAGAAATGAGACATTAGAAGAATCTTTTTGGTCTTCCAATATCAATAGATTGATTGTTTCGCTTCTATATCTTCCAAAAAGGAAAAAGATTTCTGAGAGTTGTTTCATGGATTCGCAAGAGCGTACTTGGGTTCTACCAAAAAATAAAAAGTGAACTGTGCCTGAGTCTAACCGAGGTTCGCGGTGGTGGAGGAAACAAATTGGAAAATGGAGGGATTCTAGTTGTAAAATATCTAATGAAACTATAGCTGGAATTGAGATCTCATTCAAAGAGAAATATAGCAAATATCTAGAGTTTCTTTTTTTTATCCTACGTGGATAATCTGATCTACAAGGACTAGGATTGGGAATTGTTTGATTGTCTTTCTCTGAGGAAGAAGTGAAACATAATCAATTTGAATTCGAGACTCGAAATCTTAGGGAAAGACTTGATTTATTATCTCATGTCTACTTTTCGTGAAACAAGACCAATTGAAGGGGAGGGTTTCTTCAAACAGCAAAGAGCTGAGGCAACTATTCAATCAAATGATATTGAGCATGTTTTCTATCTCTTCTTGAGAAACAAGTGGGGTATTTCTTTGCAAAATTGTGCTCAATTTCATATGTGGCAATTCCACCAAGATCTCTTGTTAGTTGGGGAAAGAATCAGCATGAATCATATTTTTGAGGAACGTATCAAGAGAGAATTTGATTTGGTTAGACAATGTATGGTTGGTAAACAAGGATCGATTTTTTAGTAAGGTACAGAATGTATTGTCAAATATTCAATATGATTCCACAAGATCTATTTTCGTTCAAGTAACAAATTCTAGCCAATGGAAAGGATCTTCTGATCAATCTAGAGCTCATTTTGATTCCATTAGAAATGCGGATTCAAAATATCACACATTGATCAATCAAATAGAGATTCAGCAAGTAAAAGAAAGGTCGATTCTCTGGAATCCTTCCTCTCTTCAAACAGAACGAACAGAGATAGAATAAGATCGATTCCCGAAATGTCTTTTTGGATCTTCCTCAATGTACCAGCTATTCATGGAATGTGAGAAGAAGATGAATAATCATCTTCTTCCAGAAGAAATCAAACTTGGGAATCCTACAAGATCAATTCATTCTTTTTTCTTTGACAGATGGTCAGAACTTCATCTGGGTTCGAATCCTACTAAGAGGTCCACTGGAGATCAAAAATTTTTGAAGAAAAAATAGATGTTTCTTTTGTCCCTTCCAGGCAATTGGAAAATAAAGCAATGGTTGATATATTCAAGATAATTATGTATTTACAAAATACCATCTCAATTCATCCTATTTCATCAGATCCCAGATGTGATTTGGTTCCAAAGGATGAACCAGATATGGACAGTTCCAATGAGATTTCATTCTTAAACAAAAATTATTTTTTGGATTTATTACATATATTGCATGACCGGAACAAAGGGGGATACACATTACACCATGATTTGAATCAGAAGAGAGATATCAAGAAATGGCAGATCTATTCACTCTATCAATAACCAAGCCAGACCTGTTGTATCATAGGGGATTTGCCTTTTCTATTGATTCCTATGGATTGGATGCAAACAAATTCTTGAATGAGGTATTCAACTCTATAGATGAATCAAAATCGAAAAAGAAATCTTTATTGGTTCTACCTCCTCTTTTTTATGAAGAGAATGAATCTTTTTATTGAAGGATCAGAAAAAAATTGGTCTAGATCTACTGCGGGAATGATTTGGATGATCCAAAACTAAAAACATTGGTATTTGCTAGCAACAACATAATGGAGTCAGTCAATCAATATAGATTGATCTGAGATCAGATTCAAATCCAATACGGAACCTATGGATACACACGAAATGTATCGAATCAATTCTTTTTAATGAATAGATCCGATTGCAACTTCCAATATGGAATTCAAAGGGATCAAATAGAAAATGATACTCTGAATCATATAACTATAATGAAATATATGATCAACCAACATTTATCGAATTTGAAAAAGAGTAAATGGTTTGATCCTCTTATTTCTCAAACCGAGAGATCCATGAATCGGGATCCTGATGCATATAGATACAAATGATCCAATAGGAGCAAGTATTTCCAGGAACATTTGGAACATTTTATTTCTAAACAGAAGAACTATTTTCAAGTAGTGTTCGATCAATTACGTATTAACCAATATTCGATTAATTGGTCCGATGCTATTGAAAAACAAGATTTGTCTAAGTCACTTTGGTTTCTTTTTGTTCAAGTCACTTCTCTTTTTGTCCAAGTCACTTCCCTTTTTCTTTTGTGAGTATTGGGGATATACCCATTCATAGGTCCGAGATCCACATCTATGAATTGAAATGTCCATGATCAACTCTGTAATCAATTGTTAGAATCAATAGGTGTTCAAATCATTCATTTGAATAAAATGAAACCCTTCTTATTGGATGATCATGACACTTCCCAAAGACCAAAATTCTTTATCAAGGAACAATATTACCATTTTTGTTCAAAAAGATACCAAAGTGGATGATTGACTCATTCCATACTAGAAATAATCGCAGGAAATCCTTTGATAACATGGATTGCTATTTCTCAATTGTATCCCACGATTGAGATGATTGGCTGAATACTGTGAAACCATTTCATAGAAGTTCATTGATATCTTCCTTTTATAAATAAATTGACTTTGAATCTTGAATGATCCACATCACTTCTGGTTCTATTGTAACAAAAGATTCCCTTTTTATATGGAAAAGACCCGTATCGATAATTATGATCTTACATATGGACAATTCTTTAATATCTTGTTCATTCACAACAAAATAGTCTCTTTGTGCGTCAGTAAAAAAAAATATTTTTTTGGAGAGAGACTACTTCACCAATCAAGTCACAGGTATCTGACATATTCATACCTAACAATTTTCCACAAAGTGGTGATGAAATGTATAAATTGTACAAATCTTTCCATTTTCCAATTTGATCCGATCCATTCATTCGTAGAGTTATTTATTCAATTGTAGACATTTCTACAACACCTCGAACAGAGGAACAAATAGCCAATTTTGAAAGAACTTATTGTCAGCCTCTTTTAGATATGAACCTATCTTATTCAGAAGGGAAGAACTTGCATCAGTATCTCAGTTTCAATTCAAACATGGGTCTGATTCACACTCCGTGTTCTGAGAAATATTTACCATCCGGAAAGAGGAAAAAATAGAGTCTTTGTCTAAAGAAATGAGTTGAGAAAGGGTAGATGTATAGAACCTTTCAACGAGATAGTGCTTTTTCAAATCTCTCAAAATGGAATCTGTTCCAAACATATATGCCATGGCTCCTTACTTCAACAAGGTGCAAATATCTAAATTTCACCCTTTTAGATACTTTTTCAGATCCATTACCAATACTAAGTATAAGTAGCAGTCAAAAATTTGTATCCATTTTTCATGATATTATGCACGGATCAGATATATCATGGCCTATTCCTCAAAAGCAATTGTGGGTGATTCTTCCACAATGGACTCTAATAAGTGAGATTTTGAGTAAGTGTTTACCGAATCTTCTTCTTCTGTCCAAAAAAATGATTCATCAAAATAATGAGTCACCCATTCTATTGATATGGACACATCTGAGATCAACAAATGCTTGGGAGTTCCTCTATTCAATCCTTTTCCTTCTACTTGTTGTTGGATATCTTATTCGTATATATCTTCTCTTTGTTTTTTGAGCCTCTAGTGAGTTACAGACAGAGTAAGAAAAGATCAAATCTTTGATGATTCCATCATACATGATTGAGTTGCAAAAACTTCTCTATAGGTATCCTACATCTGAACTGAATTCTTTCTGGTTAAAGAATCTCTTTCTGGTTGCTCTAGAACAATTAGGAGATTCTCTGGAAGAAATACAGGGTTCTACTTCTGGTGGAAACATGCTATTGGGTGGCAGTCCCACTTATGGGATCAAATCAATATGTTCTAAGAAGAAATATTTGAATATCAATCTCATCGATCTCATAAGTATCATACCAAATCCCATCAATTGAATCACTTTTTTGAGAAGTACGAGACATTTAAGTCATACAAGTAAAGAGATCTATTCATTGATAAGGAAAAGAAAAAACATGAATGGTGATTACATTGATGATAAAATAGAATCCTTGGTCGCAAACAGTGATTCAATTGATGATGAAGAAAGAGAATTCTTGATTCAATTCTCCACCTTAATGATAGAAAAAAGGATTGATCAAATTCTATTGAGTCTGACTCATAGTGATCATTTAGCAAAAAATAACTCTGGTTATCAAATAATTGAACAACTAGGATCAACTTACTTATAATACTTAGTTGACATTCATAAAAAGTATCTAATGAATTATGAGTTCAATAGATCCTGTTTGGCAGAAAGACAGATATTCCTTGCTCATTATTAGACAATCGCTTATTCACAAATCTCGTGTGGGGCTAATAGTTTTCATTTCCCATCTCATGGAAAACCCTTTTCACTCCGCTTAGCCCTATCCCCTTATAGGGGTATTTTAGTCATAGGTTTTATAGGAACTGGACGGTCCTATTTGGTCAAATACCTAGCGACAAACTCCTATGTTCCTTTCATTATGGTATTTCCGAACAAGTTCCTAGATGACAAGCCTAAAGCTTATCTTATTGATGATATCGATATTGATGATAGTGAAAATAGTGATGATACCCTTGATACGGAGCTGCTAATTATGAGGAATGTGCTAATTATGTATATGATGCCAAAAATAGACCAATTTGCTATCACCCTTCAATTTGAATTAGCAAAAGCAATGTCTCCTTGCATAATATGGATTCCAAACATTCATGATCTGTATGTGAATAAGTCAAATTACTTATCCCTCAGTCTATTAGAGAACTATCTCTGCAGGGATTTTGAAAGATGTTCCACTAGAAATATTCTTGTTATTGCTTCATCTCATATTCCCAAAAAAGTGGATCCCACTCTAATAGCTCCGAATAAATTAAATACATGCATTAAGATACAATGGCTTCTTATTCCACAACAACAAAAGCACTTTTTCATTCTTTCATATACTAGGGGATTTCGTTTGGAAAAGAAAATGTTCCATACTAACGGATTCGAGTCCATAACCATGGGTTGTAATGTACGAGATCTTGTAGCACTTATCAATGAGGCCCTATCAATTAGTATTACGTAGAGGAAATCAATTATAGAAACTAATACAATTAGATCAGCTCTTCATAGATAAACTTGGGATTTGCGATCCCAGGTAAGATGGGTTCAGGATCATGGGATCCTTTTCTATCAGATAGGAAGGGCTGTTGCACAAAATGTATTTCTAAGTAATTGCCCCATAGATCCTATATCTGTCTATACGAAGAAGAAATCACGTAAGGAAGGGGATTCTTATTTGTACGAATGGTACTTCAAACTTGGAATGAGCATGACTAAATTAATGATACTTCTTTATCTTTTGAGTTATTTTGCCAGATCCGTCGCTCAAGATCTTTGGTCCTCACCCTAACTCGATGAAATAAATTGGATCACTTCTTTTGGATTCATTAAGAATGATTCTGATCTAGTTCATGGCCTATTAGAAGTAGAAGGCACTCTGGGGGGATCCTCACAGACAAAAAATGATTGTAGTCAGTTTGATAATAATCGAGTGACATTACTCAAACCAAGGAATCAGTTAGATATGATGCAAAATGGATCTTGTTCTATCATTGATCAAAGATTTCTATATGAAAAATATGAATTGGAGTTTGAAGAAGGGGAAGGAGAAGGAGCCCTCGACCTGCAAAAAATAGAGGAGGATTTATTCAATCACATAGTTTGTGCTCCTAGAATATGGCACCCGTGTGGTAATCTATTTGATTGTATCAAAAGGCCCACTGAATTGGTATTTCCCTATTGGGCTAGGTCATTTCACAACAAGCAGATCATTTATCATAAAGAGGATGAGCTTCAAGAGAATGATTCAGAGTTCTTGCAGAGTGGAACCATGCAGTACCAGACACGAGATTGATCTTCCAAAGAATAAGGCTTTTTTCGAATAAGCCAACTCATTTGGGACCCTGTAGATCCATTCTTTTTCCTATTCAAAGATCAGCCCTTTGTCTCTGTGTTTTCACATCGAGAATTCTTTGCAGATGAAGAGATGTCAGAGGGGCTTATTACTTCCCAAACAAATCCTCCTACATCGATATATAAATGCTGATTCATCAA
>RXID01014260.1:342500-492500 GCA_005019695.1 Trichopus zeylanicus subsp. travancoricus
TTCCATAGGTACAACATTTGAATCAATAGAGAACCTTTTCTTCTGTATGAATTAATATTATTACATTCCAATTCCTTCCTGATACCTCCCAAGGAATATCCCGAATTGCATCCAAAATTAATGGGTTGGTGTGAGCTTATCCATGCAATTATGCACTCTTCAAATAGGAATCCATTTTTTGAAGGATCTTGGCTTTTGTGCTTTGGTGAGTCATCCGAGATCCTTTCAATGACCTACATTGTGTTGAAGGGATATCTATATGATCCGATCAATTGTGTAAGACTCGCAGTAACAATAGAATCGCGAGAAGTATATAGAAAAGATAGTTCTTTTCTATTATATTAGTATTAGTTAGTGATCCCGGCTCAGTGAGTCCTTTCTTCTATGATGAACTGTTGGTACCAATCCTACATTTTATTTTGTCTCTGTGGACCAAGGAGAAAGAGGGCTCAGTGGGAAGAGGGTTGTACCTTGAGAGAAGCAAAGGGGGTCAACCTGCTTCAAATATACAACATGGATTGGGCAATGGAGTAGGACACTCATGTTGATCCGAATGAATCAGTCTTTTGACAAAGGTATCTTTGCTTGCTAGGCAAGAGAGGATAGTAAGTTACAAATTTTGTTTTGGTAGGACATGTATTATTATGAAATTTATAAATGAAAATGAAGTTAAGTAGTTAATGGTGAGGTTACCATTATCCTTTTTGTAGTGACGAATCTTGTATGTGTTGCTAAGAAAAGGAATTTGTCCATTTCATTTTCTGAGGTCTCAAAAAAAAAAAGGGTGTGGAAATGCATAGGAACTCTTGAATGGAAATTGAAAAGAAATGTAGCTCCAGTTCATCTTTGGCGCAAGAAGAAGGGGTGACCCGTATCATCTTGACTTGGTTCTACCTCCCCTCTTTTTTTAACAATACCGAGTCCAGTTCTTTTCCTACTAGTATCGAATAGAACATGCTGAATGAAATCTTCTTCATGTAAAATAAAACCTACTTGATTTAGATCGGGAAAATTGTACGAAATTTATGAAACCATGTGCTATGGTTCGAATCCGTAGTCAATCTTATTTCCAATAGGAGCAGTTGTCAATGGAATCCCATTTTTCCCATTATTTCTCTATCCATATCCATAATAGTAATAATGTGAAAAGAAGGCCCAGCTCCAAGTTGTTCAGGAATAGTGGCATTGAGTTTCTCGACCCTTTGCCTTAGGATTAGTTAGTTCTATTTCTTGATGGGGCCGGGAAGGGATACAACTTAGTGGTAGAGTGTCACCTTGACGTGGTGGAAGTCATCAGTTCAAGCCTGATTATCCCTAAACCCCCTAAACCCAATGGGAGTTTTTCTATTTTGACTTGCCCCCCATCATGATCGAACGAGAATAGATAAGATGCTCGTGGGATTGACATGATAGGGTAGGGATGGCTATATTACTGGGAGCGAACTCCAGGCTAATATGAAGCGCATGGGTACAAGTTATGCCTTGAAATAAAAGACAATTATGATCTACCTTGTCCATGAACAAGGAAGCTATAAGTAATGCAACTATGAATCTCATGGAGAGTTCGATCCTGGCCCAGGATGAACACTGGCGGCATGCTTAACACATGCAAGTCAGATGGGAAGTGGTGTTCCAGTGGCGGACGGGTGGGTAACACATAAGAACCTGCCCTTGGGAGGGGAACAACAACTAGAAATGGTTGCAAATACCCCATAGGCTGAGGAGTAAAAGGAGGAATCTGCCCAAGGAGGGGCTCGCATCTGATTAGCTAGTTGGTGAGGCAATAGCTTACCAAGGTGATGATCAGTAGTTGGTCTGAGAGGATGATCAGCCACACTGGGATTGAGACATAGCCCATACTCTTATGGGAGGCAACAGTGGGGAATTTTCCACAATGGGTGAAAGCTTGATAGAGCAATGCTACATGTAGGTAGAAGGCCCACGGGTTATGAACTTCTTTTCTTAGATAAGAAGCAATGACGGTATCTGAGGAAAAAGCATCGGCTAACTCTATGCCAGTAGCCATGGTAAGATAGAGGATGCAAGAGTTATCCGAAATGATTGGGAGTAAAGCGTCCATAGGTGGCTTTTCAAGTCTGCCATCAAATCCCAGGGCTCAACCCTGGACAGGCGATGGAAACTACCAAGCTGGAGTTATTTCACAAAGACTTGCCATGGTAAGGGAGAAGGTAAGCACACTTGAAGAGCATAGTACAATGGAGAGCTATATGTTGCTTTCGGGAAGGATGAATCGCTCCTGAAAATGAATTATTAATTCTCTCCCAATTGGTTAGATCGTAGGTGTGATGATTTACTTCACGAGCGAGGTCTCTGGTTCAAGTATAGGATGGCCCAGATGAGCCAGGGAAAAGGATAGAAGAGGCATCTGACTCTTTCATGCATAATCCATTTGGCTCGGGGGGGTATAGCTCAATTGGTAGAGATCTGCTCTTGCAATTGGGTCGTTGCCACTGAAAGACTTTACTAAGACAAAAAGATGGGCTGTCAAGAACGTAGAGGAGGTAGGATGGGTAGTTGGTCAGATCTAGTATGGATCGTACATGGACGAGAGTTGGAGTCGGTAGCTCTCCTGGGGTTCACTCATCTGGGATCCCTGGGGAAGAGGATCAAGTTGGCCTTTGCAAATAGCTTGATGCACTATCTCCCTTCAACCCTTTGAGAAAAATTTGGCAAAAGGAAGGAAAATCCATGGACCGACTCCATTGTCTCCACCCCATAGGAATTACGAGATTACCCCAAGTACACCTTCAGCATCTAGGGGTCATGGACCGACCATAGACCCTGTTCAATAAGTGGAACGCATTAGCTGTCTACTCTCTAGTTGGACAGTAAGGGTCAGAGAAGGGCAATCACTCATTCTCAAAACCATCATTCTTAAGACCAAAGTGTCAGGAAGAAAAAGGGGGAGAGCTCTCCATTCCTGTTCTCCTCTAGCTGGATTCTCTGGAACCACAAGAATCCTTAGAATGGGATTCCAACTCAGCACCTTTTAAGACGAGTTGCTCTTTGGAGAGCACAGTACGATGAAAGTTGTAAGCTGTGTTTGAGGGGGAGTTATTGTCTATCATTGGCCTCTATGGTAGAATCAGTTAGGGAGGCCTGAGAGGCGGTGGTTTACCCTGTGGTGGATGTTAGTGGTTCGAGTCTGCTTATCTCCAGCTCGTGAACTTAGTTAATACTATGATAGCACCCAATTTTTCTAATCCGGTAGTTTGATCCATGATTTCTCATTCATGGATGTTGATAAGATCCTTCCATTTAGCATTAGTAGCACCTTAGGATGGCATAGCCTTAATGTTAATGGTGAGGTTCAAATGAGGAAAGGCTTATGGTGGATAGCTAGGCACCCAAAGATGAGGAAGGGCATAGCAAGCAACGAAATGCTTCGGGGAGTTGAAAATAAGCATAGACCTGGAGATTCCCGAATAGGTCAACCTTTCAAATTGCTACCGAATCCATGGGTAGGCAAGAGACAACCTGGCAAACTGAAACATCTTAGTAGCCAGAGGAAAAGAAAGAAAAAGTGAATCCCGTAGTAGTGTCAAGTGAAATGGGAGCAGCCTAAACTATGAAAATGGGGTTGTGGGAGAGCAATACAAGCATCATGCTTCTAGGTGAAGCGGTGGAGTACTGCACCCTAGATGGTGAGAGTCCAGTAGCTGAAAGCATCACTAGCTTATGCTTTGACCCGAGTAGCATGGGGCATGTGGAATCTTGTGTGAATCAGCAAGGACCACCTTGCAAGGCTAAATACTCCTGGGTGACTGATAGCAAAGTAGTACCATGAGGGAAAGGTGAAAAGAACCCCCATCGGGGAGTGAAATAGAACATGAAACCGTGAGCTCCCAAGCAGTGGGAGGAGAATGTCATCTTTGACCGCGTGCCTATTGAAGAATGAGCCAGCGACTCATAGGCAGTGGCTTGGTTAAGGGAATCCATCAGAGCCGTAGTGAAAATGAGTCTTCATAGGGTGATTGTCACTACTTATAGACCCGAACCAAGGTGATCTATCCATGACCAAGATGAAGCTTGGGTGAAACTAAGTGGAGGTCCAAACCGACTAATGTTGAAGAATCAGTGGATGAGTTGTGGTTAGGGGTGAAATGCCACTCAAACAGTTGACTGGACATCTAGGGGTAAATCACTATTTTGGTGTGGGCCACGAGAGTGGTACCAAATCGAGGCAAATCTGAATACTAGATATGACCTTAGAATAACAGGGGTCAAGGTCGACTAGTGAGATGATGGGGGATAAGCTTCATCGTCGAGAGGGAAACAGCCTGGATCACCAGCTAAGGCCCCTAAATGACCACTCAGTGATAAAGGAGGTAGGGGTGCAAAGACAGCTAGGAGATTTGCCTAGAAGCAGCCACCCTTGAAAGAGTGTGTAATAGCTCACTGATCGAGCGCTCTTGCACCAAAGATGAATGGGGCTAAGTGATTTACCGAAGCTGTCAGATGTAAAAAATGCATTAGTAGAGGAGCATTTCGCCTTAGAGGGAAGCACCCACATGAGTAGGTGTGGACAAAGCGGAAGGAAGAATGTCGGCTTGAGTAACGCAAACATTGGTGAGAATCCAATGCCTAGAAAACCTAAGGGTTCCTCTGCAAGGTTCATCCACGGAGGGTGAGTCAAGGCCTAAGATTAGGATGAAAGGCGTAGTCGATGGACAATAGGTGAATATTCCTATACTACCCCTTGTTGGTCACAAGTGATGGAGGAGGCTAGGTTAGACGAAAGATGGTTATTGATTCAAGGATGCAAGGTGACCTTGTTTTTTCAGGGTAAGAAGGGGTAGAGGAAATGCCTCAAGCCAATATTCGAGTACCAGGTGCTATGGTGCTGAAGTAACCCATGCCATACTCCCAGGAAAAGCTCGAACGACCTTCAACATAAGGGTACCTATACCCGAAACTGACACAGTTGGGTAAGTAGAGATTACCTAGGGGAGAAAGACAACTCTCTCTAAGGAACTCGGCAAAATAGCCCTGTAACTTTGGGAGAAGGGGTCCCTCCTCATAAAGGGGGTCGCAATTACCAGGCCCAAGTGACTATTTACCAAAAACATAGGTCTTTGCAAAGTCATAAGACCATGTATCGGGGCTAACACTTGCCTAGTGCCAAAAGGTCAAGTTGGGGACCTGATGACAGGGTAGTCAGCGACCGAAGCCCTTGTGAATGGCGGCCATAACTATAACAGTCCTAAGGTAGCGAAATTCCTTGTCGGGTAAGTTCCAACCTACATTAAAGGCATAACAATCTGGGCACTATCACAGAGAGAGGCTTGGTGAAATAGACATGTCTGTGAAGATGCAGACTACTTGCACCTGGATAGAAAGACCCTATGAAGCTTTACTATTCCCTGGGATTGGCTTTGGGCCTTTCCTACACAGCTTAAGTGGAGGGCAAAGAAGGCCTCCTTCTGGGGGGGCCTGAGCCATCAGTGAGATACCACTCTAGAAAAGCTAGAATTCTAACCTTGTGTCAGGACTTATGGGCCAAGGCATAGTCTCAGGTGGACAGTTTCTATGGGGCATAGGCCTCCCAAAGGGTAACAGAGGCATTCAAAGGTTTCCTCGGGCTAGATGAAGATTGGCCCTTGAGTGCAAAGGCGGAAGGGAGCTTGACTGCAAGACCCACTCGTCGAGCAGGGACGAAAGTCAGACTTAGTGATTCAACAGTGCCAAGTGGAAGGGCTGTCTCTCAACAGATAAAAGTTACTCTAGGGATAATAGGCTGATCTTCTCCGAGAGTTCACATCGACGGGAAGGTTTGGCACCTTGATGTCGGCTCTTCACCACCTAGGGCTGTAGTATGTTCCAAGGGTTGGGCTGTTCGCCCATTAAAGTGATACATGAGTTGGATTCAGAACGTTGTGAGATAGTTTGGTCCATATCCGGTGCGAGTGTTAGAGCATTGAGAGGACCTTTCCCTAGTATGAGAGGAATGGGAAGGATGCACCTCTAGTGTACCAGTGCCCACGGTAAATGTTGGGTAGCCAAGTGCGGGGTGGTTAACTGCTGAAAGCATCTAAGTAGTAAGCCCACCCCAAGATGAGTGCTCTCCTATTCTGACTTCCCCAGAGCCTCCAGAAGCACAGTCGAGACAACGATGAGTTCTCTGCCCCTATGGGAATGGAGTGATAGAAGTATTGAGAATCCAAGATAAGGTCACGGCGAGACGAGCCATTTATCATTACGATCGGTGTCAAGTGGAAGTGTAGTGATGCATGCAGCTGAGGCATCCTAATAGACCGAGAGATTTGAACCTTGTTCTTACACGACCTGATTAATTCGATTAGGCACTTGCCATCCATTTTCATTGTTCAACTATTTGGAAACATGAAAAAACCAAAAAAAGCTTCATCCTTCTCTATCTATCCAAGGGATGGAAGGGTAGAGGCCTTTGGTGTCCCTTCTAGTCAAGAAGTCAAGAATTAGGGCCTCACAATCACTAGCCAATATGCTTTTCTCTCATCCTTTCTTCATTCATGATTCGATATTCTGGTGTCCTAGGCATAGAGGAACCACACCAATCCATCCCAAATTTGGTGGTTAAACTCTACTGCGGTGATGATACTGTGGGGGAGGTCCTGCGAAAAAATAGCTCGATGCCAGAATGCTAATGATAAAAAGATTAACACCTCTTATTTTACTTTTTAAGTAGGAAAATGATCAAAATAAAAAATGCAAAAGTCATCTTATTCAAAACCCCAATTATGACATCTCTTCTCTCCCACTTCACACCTCAGAATGCACTATTCTTATAGTCTTTTATAGAGAGAAAGGCACTTTCACATCTTCTTAACTCAAAATAGCTGAGGAGAGGAAAGGTTCCTTTTTGAGGGTACTCCCAGGAATAGATCCAATGGAGACTGGTGGGGCCTATAGCTTAGAGGATTAGAGCACGTGGCTACGAACCACGGTGTCGAGGGTTCGAATCCCTCCTCGCCCATAACCGACCCAAAAAGGAAGGACCTTTCCTTTACCTCTGGGTAGGAAAATCATGATTGGGATAGTGGAAGCAAAGCTATTGAAATATGGGTCTTTTGTCAAAATGGGTAAGAAAGTACAAGTACACAAGTATTAGTAGCATAGCTAAAATGTGTTCCTCGTCATTGTCATTAATATGTTTACTCGTGGTAATTATGGCCTATCGGGAGAATCAATGACTACATCTTTGATGCACTGCTAGTATATCATCTGAGAATTCTTAATTGGCTATTTACAAGGGATTATCTTGGATCTACACCGAGGATGGTGATTCTCAAATATTGTAAGAATGGGATACAATGAGATAGAATGCAATAGAAACAAGGACAGGGAATGGGTTACCTACTCCTTATGGTCAAAGCAAGCCCTTTATTTATTTATTTATTTATTTCATTCAATTCTTTATTCTTTAATTAGTGAATTAATCAAATCTCCCCAAGTGGGATTCAAACCTATGACCAGTCAGTTAACAGCCAACCACTCTTACCACTGAGGTACTGAGGAACAACGGGAGATTCGACCTAATAGAGTTCAACTCCCATTCTCAACCCCTGAATAATATGAGTCCTAAGCTTCCTTCGTAACTCCTAGAACTTCTTCATAGTGTATCCATTCCATGCCTCATTTCATAGGGAACCTCAAAGTGGCTCTATTTCATTATATTCCATCTATATCCCAATTCCATTCATTTAATATCCCTTTGGTGTCAATGGCATAGATGAGATGTCATTCAATCAAAGAAGATGGTATCATTGACATAAGAGATGTCTTTTATAGTCCCTATATATAGAAAGTTAAGACATCATCATATAATAATTGAGAAATTGCAATAGAAAAGAAAAAGGGGAGGTTTGTAATGATTTTGAAATCTTTTCCACTAGGTAATCTATTATCCTTATGCATGAAGATAATAAATTTGGTCATTGTGGTTGGAATCTATTATGGATTTCTGACCACATTCTCCATAGGGCCCTCTTATCTCTTCCTTTTGCGAGCTCGGGTTATGGAAGAAGTGAACCGAGAAGGAGGTATTAGCAATAATTGGTTTTATTATAGGATAGCTCATGATGTTCATATCGATCTATTATGCGCCTCTACATCTAGCATTGGGTAGACCTCATACAATAACTGTCCTATTTCTACCATATCTTTTGTTTCATTTCTTCTAGAATAATCAAAAAAACATTTTTTGATTATGGATCTACTACCAGAAATTCAACGCATAATCTCAGCATTCAATGTGCATTCCTAAATAATCTAATTTTTCAATTATTCAACCATTTCATTTTACCAAGTTCAACATTAGCCAGATTAGTCAACATTTATATGTTTCGATCCAACAACAAGATGTTATTTGTAACAAGTAGTTTTCTTGGTTGGTTAATTGGTCACATTTTATTCATGAAATGGGTTGGATTGGTATTATTCTGGATGTGGCAAAATCATTCTATTCGACCTAATAAGTACCTTGTGTCAGAATTGAGAAATTCTATGGCTCGAATCTTTAGTATTCTCTTATTTATCACCTATGTCTACTATTTAGGCAGAATGTTGTCACCTATTGTCACTAAGAAACTAAAAGAAACCTCAGAAATGGAAGAAGGAGGAGAAAGTGAGGAAGAAAGCAATGTAGAATTAACTTCCGAAATGAGGGAGACTAAACAGGAACAAGAGGTATCCACCGAAGAAGACCCTTCCTTTTCTTCGGAAGAAAAGAAGGATCCAGACAAAATAGGTGAAATGGAAAAGATCTGAGCAAATGGAAAGGAAAAAACAAAGGATGAATTCTACTTTTACTTTAAAGAGACATGCTATAAAGATAGCCCAGTTTACGAAGATTCTTATCTTAATACCCATCAAGAAAATTGGCAATTGGGAGGACTTAAAGAAGATAAAAAAGAAAAGACTTATTTAATATATAAAAAATCTCTTGTGAATTTCTTTTTGATTATAAATGATGGAATTGTCCATTGCAATATATAAAAATGATCGATTTGAAAATGCTGTACGAAATGAAATCTCACAATATTTTTTTTATACATGTCCAAGTGATGGAAAAAAAATCTTTTACATACCCGCCCAGTTTATCGATTTTTTCGGAAATGTTAGAACGGAAAATTTTTTTATACACGACAGAAAAACTATCCCATGAAGACTTGTATAATCATTGGGTTTATACCAATGAACAAAAAAAGTACAATTTGAGTAATGAAATACTAAGTAGAATAAAAGTTCTAGAAAACTCTTTTCTAGATATGCTCGAAAAAAGAACCAGATTGTACAGTGGTGAAAATGAACAAAAATGCTTGCACAAAGAATATGATCCTCTTTTGAATGGACCATATTGCAAGACAATAAAAATAGGAAATTACATTCACATGCAATAAAAAATGATTTCCTATTTTCTACAAAAGAGAAATTTTCCATAGAAACTTGGAGCTAAATACAAATACAAAAAATACAAGAAATACAAGATGAGATATATACAAGAATAAATAAGATGATATTTGTCCACCCCCTATATATTTGATTCCTTCCCCTATAAAGAAACTAAAAAGGCCAATTCCATTTGTAATTCCCTCAATTATACGTCTATCCCCATTGTAAAGATCTTAGTATAAATAATATCTATGTAACCATGATTATATGATCAATTGGATATCACATATTTTATTTGATCCAAAACAATTCTCTTAAGGCCTATTTTTACAAATGAATTAATTAAGTCCAAATTTTGGAAAGATGAATAAACAGATCCATAGAAAATAAATGCTATGAATAGTCCGAAAAGAGCTATAGTTGCTGAAAAAAAATTACATTTATGAAAAATTCGTACCAATTCAGAAAATGATTTGAATCTGAGTGGAAAGGGTTTGTTGATGTTGATATAGTTAACCATTTCGATAATATATCAAAATATATTATTCCTATATCAAAATGAACTCCTATTAATCCAATAAACAAAATAAATAGTACTAATACAAACAAAGGAAATAGCATAGTATTGTCTGATTCATGAGGATACGTGTAAGTGTATTTACTTCACAAATAAATACAAAAGTATTGCATCTGATTTATTACATTATCATATATTTTATATATACCCTTTGAAAAAAGTAATACCTCGTTAGTATTAGTTGTAGTTGAGAAAAGTAAATTTGGATTGTCTATTTTGGGTACCTCTTTTCCCCATATACATATAGATATTGAATGACTTTTAGTACTACTATAATTTTGAACATGAACACGCAAATATCCATCAAAAGTAAGTAAATACACATGAAGCATATAAAATGTAGTTAATCCTACTGTCAAATAGGCTATTATTGCGAAAATTGGTGAATACAACCAACTAACAGAAATAATTTCATATTTAGACCAAAAACAAGCAAGCGGTGGAATACCACAAAGAGAAAGTGTACCTAATAAAAACGTAGTTCTTGTAACTGGAACATATTTTGTTAAACCACCCATAAGAACCATATTCTGACTTTTATTTGGCGAATATCCAACAATAGGTTCCATTGAATGAATAACATATCCGGATCCCAAAAATAATAAAGCTTTAGAATAAGCATGAGTGATCAAATGGAATAAAGTAGCTCGATAAGAACCTATACCTAGAGCTAACATAATATAACCCAATTGAGACATTGTGGAATAGGCTAAACTTATTTCAATGCCTCCTTGAGCAAGAGCCAAAGTACCTCCTAATAGTAGTGTTATCATACCTATTAAAGAAATAAGATTCATTATGGAAGGTATAACTATGAAAAGAGGAAAAAGGCAGGCTACAAGGAAAATTCCTACTGCTACCATTGTAGCAGCATGAATAAGAGCTGAAATGGGAGTAGGTCCCTCCATAGCATTGGGTAACCATACATGAAGAGGAAATTGTGCGGATTTCACAACTGCACGAATCAATAATAAAAAGGCACACAAACTAGTAAATAAAATATTGTCGTCACTATTATAGATCAAGTTATTAACTATTTTGAACAAATCTCGAAATTCTAAACTACCAATTATCCAATAAAAACCTAATATTCCTAATAATAAACCAAAATCCCCTACACGATTAATTACGAAAGCTTTTTGACAAACACTTGCAGCAATAGGTCGTGTGAACCAAAAACCTATTAAGAAATACGAACACATTCCTACAAGTTCCCAAAACAATATGAATTGGTATCAAATTGGAACTAGTAACTAATCCCAACATGGAAGTATTAGAAAAACTTATATAAGCAAAAAAATCTTAAATATCGCTGATCATGAGACATATAATTGTCACTATACATAAGAACCATGATTCCAATAGTAGTAATTAGTATTGACATAATAGAAGTAAGTGGATCGATCAAGTATCCGAACTCTAATGAAAAATCATTATTGATAATCCAAGAACATAGGTATTGATAGATAAAACTTCCATTTATTTGCTGAATAGCCAAATTGACTGAAAATCCCATAACTATACTTAGCAATAAAATACTAACAAAAGTCCACATACGACAACTATTCTTTGTTGCTGTCGGAACAAGCAGAAGTCCAAATCCTATCGACAAAGTAACTGGAAGTGGAAGAAAGGGTATTATCCATGCATATTGATATATATGTTCCATAAAAAAATTTCAATTTTTCTTTAATTTAATCAATTTAGTTTAGTTGTTTTTGGTCCACCAATTCTATCTTTATTAAAAGTAACAATAAACAAAATTTCATTTTTTAATTGATTCAAATATAGATCATATTGCTAATTAATTATTTAACCTAATTAATTAGCAATATGATCTATATTCGAATCAAATATTGTTTTGGTGCAACTTAATCAATTAATTGATAATTGATCAACTTCGGGGCAAGGTGGCTATAATTTTAATTTAAATTAGAACTACAAAACTTGAAAGATGACCTTAGTTGTTTTTTATTTCAGTTCTATACGAAGTATCATAGGATTGGGGATTTCCAAAAAATAGAAGTTTTTCTTATTTGATTGGAATCTAATTAATTAATTTGACAAACTAATTAATCAATTACACAATGAGTTAGATTTCAAATAAATTAACTAGAATAATTAGATTTTTTTTATTTAGTATTAACCAATGTTAATATGTTAATGCCATATGTTATGCGATGGGCATGTATTACATATTTTATTTATATATTAATTTATATATAATTTATATAGGATTTTCTCTTTTGATTTTATTATATATATATAATATATGTTGCATATTAGAAACAAAAAAATTTTGAGAAAATAAAATGAAAAAAAAAAGTTAATAAAAAAATTCTTATTCGTGTTCGTGCAAGGCAATAAGTTAAAAAGAAAGAACAATCTTTTTTAAACAATACATGTCTTCCACATAGAATAATAAAAATTAGTAATTTAAATGGCGGTCCCCCAAAAATGAACTTCTATATCAAAAAACACATTTGTAGAAGTATTTGGAGGAAAACGGCATATTTAGTTGCAGGAAAAGCTTTTTCTTTAGCTAAATCAGTTTCTGACACCAGAAATTCACAAAAAGAAGAAAAACTTGGACTAATCTGAATCCATACGGCATGAAAAAAATGTCATTTTTTTAAGATGAATGATTCGTATTAATTATTGTATTGAACTCCTCAATATAAGTTAGAACTAACTGTTATGGTATGTAGAATACCAATTCTTTTGTCTATTGTCTAGTGGGTTTTATTTTCATTTTCCATTTTTTCTTTTTCATTACAATATATAGATTTAACTCATGATGAGATGTTGTTTTTTCCTATCAATTGTACTTTTCACAATTATTTGATTCTTCTATTGTGAAAAGTACAATTGTGATAGAGATTGAAATTCTTTTGTTATATACTTAGCCCCAAAACCTAATTGATTAGGTAAATATCTTACCATAAATTGTAAATTATTTACATAGCAGGGAATATTAATAACATAATTAAATTAAGGTATCAAAATTGTTAGAAAAAATTGGATTTAGTGATGAAATTGTGATACATATGAAATACTAAACTAGTTTTATTTGATTTTGTTGTTGCTAAAATCCATTTTTTTGGATCGATGAAAGAAACCAAGAATAAATCATCAAAAAAAGATAGAAAAAGGAGAATTCCATTCTTATGTTTAGTTCTATAGCTCATATGAAAAAAAAAAATTCTTGTTTCCTAAACTAGATTGAATTGCCGAATGTGACGATTTGACATGAATTTACTATTATTATTTCAAGTAAGCCACCATGGTGAAATCGGTAGACATGTACTCTTATGAAGTAGTGCTAGAGCATCTCAGTTGAAGTCCGAGTGGCGGCCCCCCCCCTCCCCCCCCCTCCCCCCCCCCAAAACCCCCCCCCCCAAAAAAAAGAAAAAAGGGAGAATGGATACATTATAGAATGTATTCAATTCCCAATTTACATTTTGCAATGGGACCCCTCTTTTTATGATATTTGTCACTTTAGAACATATATGAACTCATATCTTTTTTCGATCATTTTGATTTTTATTACGATTCATTTGATGACCTTATTAATCCAAAAAATTCCAGGATTATGTGATTCCTTGGAAAAGGGGATAATAGCTACTTTTTTTTTTCTATAATAGGATTATTAATTACTCGGTGGATTTATTCCAGACATTTCTCGTTAAGTAATTTATACGAGTCATTAGTCACCTTTCATGGAGTTTCCCGATTATTCATATGATTCCATATCTTAGGAATCGCAAAAATGATTTAAGCACAATAACTGCACCAAGTGCCATTTTTATTCAAGGATTCGCCACATCGGATCTTTCAACTGAAATGCATCAATCTGCAATATTAGTGCCTGTTCTAAAATCCCAATGGTTAATGATGCACGTAAGTATGATGTTATTGAGCTATGCAACTCTTTTATGTGGATCATTATTATCAGTCGCTCTTTTAGTCATTACATTTTGAAAAAATATCGATATTTTTCATAAAAGGAAAATTTTCTTAATCTTAATTAAATCATTTTTCTTTAGTAAGACCGAATATTTGAATAGAAAAAGAAGTGTTTTTAAATTGAAAAACACTTCTTTTCTTTCATTTCAAAATTATTACAAATATCAATTGACTCAACGTATGGATTATTGGGCCTATCGCATCATTAGTTTAGGGTTCATCTTTTTAACTATGGGCATACTTTCTGGAGTAGTGTGGGCTAATGAGGTATGGGGATCTTATTGGAATTGGGACCCCAAAGAAACTTGGTCATTTATTACTTGGACTATATTCGCAATTTATTCGCATACTAGAATAAATAAAAGTTTGCAAGGTACGAATTCCACATTTGTGGCTCCTATAGGATTTCATATAATTTGGATATGCAATTTTGGGATCAATCTATTAGGAATAAGTCTACATAGTTATGGTTCATTCACATTAACATGTAATTGAATAAATTGCATAAACAATAAATACAAAAGAATACATGAGGATATTATCTCATATGTAATGAAAATTTGTGCGAATTTTGGAGAACCACTTGAGTGGTTCTCCAAAATTTGAGATGTATCCCAAAATGTCTCCTTTTAATTGGTGATTATCAAATAAATAAAAAAATGTTACAAGATTAATATTAACTGAATTTTGTATAAGTTCAAGGCACATAAGTGCTCTAACCATGTTTCGACTTGTGATCAATCCATAAATACCAATCAAAAATAAATATACACTCACAAAAAATACATGTTCGAACATCATTGACTAATTCCTCATCAAATTTTGATATGAACAAAAATTCAACTGGATTTCCTTGACTAGAATATAACAATTACAAAACAAAAGAAGGTATTGGGAATAGATTTAACCAAAAATCTTTCTATTTTTTATTTGATTTAGAACTTTTCTTTTACTTTTAATTCTAAGTATTTTTACTAACGAGCTGTAGTAATTGCACCTATTAAAGAAATTAGAAGAATTATCAAAATAAGTTCAAATGGAAGATAAAAATTGGTTGATAAACGAATCCCAATTTGTTGAAAACTACTTATTAAGTCTTGTTCTATAATATAGTTTGATCTTGTAGTCCAAATAATTTTGCACCATGATGTGTCTGGGATAGTAGTAATTAGTGAAAAAAAAAACTTGTAGAAATCACTGAAGTAACTCCATCTCCAATGGTCCAAAGATGGGAATCATTGGAATATTCTAAACTCTTCATGAACATTATAGCAAATATGATTAAGACATTTATGGCTCCCACATAAATAAGGAGCTGCAGAACAACTACAAAATAGGAGTTTGATGGAATATAGAATAAGGATGTACAAAAAAAAATGCATCCCAATGAAAAAGCGGAAAAAATGTGATTGGTAAGTAATACCACTCCCAAACCCCCTAATATAAGAACTGATCCCAGAAATTTTACAAGAATACCATGTATTGGTTCAAGTAAACCCATTATGTATAATGCATAAAATAAGAGATAAAGATATTTCATAACCTTACTGAATGGTCCAGGAAAAAGGTTACTCTATTTTTTTCTTGTATCTTGTATATGATACGTTCCTAATTTAAATTTTATCTTTATGTATTATGGATTAATGTAGATAATCTTATTGCACCAATCCTATCCTATTTTTTTAGGCGAAAAGAAAAAAATAGTTCAAATATTCAAAATCATCACCAAAATCTATTTTGAGTTTAAATTAAAGAATAATTCTCAATACCAAGTGGTTATAATTAGTATTTGTAGTTACTAACCAAACAAAACAAAAGAAGCTTGGATTTTTTATATTAAAACAAAATTTTAGTAATTAGTAATTGTGCTCAAATCAAGTAGTTTATCCTTGTCAATTTGGATTTGAGTCGAATTCAGAACTGTTTGAACTGTGTAATCTCCAAGTACTGACATCAGTAACCACCCCAAGACAATTTGATTATAATTCAACTCGTGACAATCATAAGTAGAAAGTTTATATTCTTCAGTCATTGATAAATAGTTTGTTGGACAATAATCGACATAATTACCACAAAATATAAAGAACCCAAAATCAATACTGTAATTAAGCAATTTTTTTTTACTAGTTTTTTTCTAAACTCCAATCAACAACAGGTAGATCTATGGGACACACATGAACACATACTTCACAAGCAATACATTTATCAAATTCAAAATGAATTCGACTGCAAAAATGCTCTAATGTGATCAATTTTTCATAAGGATATTGAATAGTTACAGGTAAACGATTTGTGTGGGATAAGGTAATTATAAAACTTTGACCAATGTACCTTGCAGCTCGTACTATTTGTTGACTGTAATCTATGAACCCAGTCACCATAGGGAACATATTGTATATCCATGAATAAATTGATGTTTCTTTTTCTTGTTTGAGAGAGGTTAGAGAATATCGTTATTTTTTACGTATAGTGAAACAAGTTGTAAAGAAGTTGTCAATAAGAGATTAGCAAGAGAGATAGGTAAAAGAAATTTCCATCCAAGATTTAATAGTTGGTCCATTCTCATCCTAGGTAAAGTCCATCTTGTTGTGATAGAAATGAATAGAAACAAATAAGCTTTAACTAATGTAATAAAGATAGCAATTGGAATTCCAAAGACTGCAACCATTTTCTTTTTTATGAAAAGTTTAGGACGGAATATGTACAGAATAAATAAACTCCACCCTCCTAAGTAAAGGACTATTACAAATAGTGAAGAAACTAATAGATTTAGGTAAGAAGCAACGTAAAATAAACCATATTTGATACCTGAATATTTGGTTTGATAACCTGCTACTTTTTCTTCTTCTACTTTTGGTAAATCAAAAGGTAATCTCTCACATTCTGCTAGAGAAGAAATTAGGAAAACTGTAAACCCTATGGGTTGATGCCACAGATTCCACCCCCCAAAAACGTATTTTGACTGTGCCTCAACTATATCAACTGTACTTAAACTGTTAGATAATCATAGTCGATAATAACATCATTGTTCGTATCGCTATTCCAAAATCGTACATGAGATCTCAGCTTCATACGGCTCCTCTATGGTTACAACTAAATGTAAGGACCAGTATTATTAGCATCTTAGTAGGGAAATAGAAGAATAAAGATACATAACATAGTCCTAAATTAGACCAAAAAAATTCTATTTGCTAGGATAACAGAAAAGCACTTCCGAATTGATCTCATCCCTTAGCAGTCCAATTTTTTCTTGTTCAGTAATAACTTAATCTTTTAATAAAATACTAATTATATCAATTAAAGAATTAGATTCTAGTTCATAAATCATGATAATAATTCCATATGTATATGTATGGATGGCGGAAAAAAAGAAATAACGATCTTTTTTCTGTTATTCATTTTTTTTTTATTCTATCTATTATATTTTTTTATTATATTATTATATGTGTTCCATTTCTTTTGTTCCTAACTTCTTTCTGAGAACTCAAAATAAAAGGAAGCTACTCCGAAAAACAAATGAAAGATTAATTTGTTCTTGCTAGTTATTTCTTTAATCAGTGAGTAAGAGCACACTCTAGATCAGAATCGTGCGGGAGTGCTGTTTGATCATTTCTACCAACTTAAAGCCTTGTTATGATTCATTTTATGTGGAATACCTCTTTTTGATACTTGAGATTATCTCTATTACTAATCTTTTGTGTACCTTAGTGTTCCTAATCGTCCACTAATTTTTGATTGATCCCCGATATGGTAATACATACAAGACAGTAGTAGAAACTTCATACGATTGATCTTTTGCATCCGCTTCAAGATATGATAACAATAATCTAATCAAAGGATCTCAATCTTGGGGTAAATGGTGTAAACCATTTATGTTTACTTTCACTTTAGTCTTGTACATAGGGAATGAGATTTTGTCTTCTTACTATGAATTTTTAGGCTGTTTTGTTTCACTCATATAACTATCAACTTTAACTCATTGCCTCAAATGATAAATAAAAAGAGAATGTCTATTCACTATATTTAAGGTCTTTTCTTTCATTTTTTTCCTTATTTCTAGTAGAGAGGGAAAAGCTTATGTTCAACGAATCACACATAGGGATATTTCATAACTAATAGATTGAATAGTAGCTCGTAGACCGCCCAAAAAGGAATATTTATTATTTGATCCATATCCTGACATAAGAAGCCCAATTGGCACAATACTTGAAATAGCGATCCATAAAAAAACACCTATACTGAGATCAACTAAAACAAGATGATACCCAAAAGGAATTACTAAATAATTTAGTAAAATTGATATGACTGCTATAGATGGCCCAATACTAAAGAAATGAATATTCCCTCTAGATGGTAAGAGGTCCTCTTTAAAAAGTAGTTTGGTCCTATCTGCTATAGCTTGAAGAATTCCTAATGGACCAGCATATTCCGGCCCAATACGTTGTTGTATGGCTATGAAGATTTCTCTTTCTAAACACACAATTACCAATATCCCTATTATGATTCCTAATATAAGGGTCAAAATCAGGAGAAATAGCCATATGAATCCATAGACTTCTTTTAAGGATTTCGAAGAAAAAGAATTGATAGATTGGACTTCTGTCACATCAATTATCATTTCAACGATCAACTTCTCCCATAATGATATCTATACAACCTAATATCGTCATGATATCAGCCAATTTCATTATTTTAACTAGTTAGGGAAGAATTTGCAAATTAATGAAACCGGGTGGACGAATTTTCCATCTCCAGGGAAAAACACTATTATCTCCTATCAGATAAATTCCTAATTCTTCTTTTGGGGCTTCTACTCTCATATGAGTTCTTGTTTCGACAATTCCAAATTAGGTGAAGGTTTTTTACCAATGAATCTATAAGAAAAATGATTCCATTCAGAATCTCTTGTTCTATCCAAGCATCAGACTTCTAAATTTTCATAGGGCCCCCCGGGAATCCCTTCTACAGCCTATTGAATAATTTTTATGGATTCTGTCATTTCATCTATTTGTACTAAATAACGAGCTAATGAATCTCCCTCTTTTTGCCATTGGACTTCCCAATCGAATTCATTGTAACACTCATAATGATCAACTTTATGAAGATCCCATGGGATTCCAAAAGCTCTTACCATTGGTCCTGATAAGCCCCAATTTATTGCTTCCTCCCCACCAATAATGCCCACCCCTTCAACTCGTTCTAAAAAAATGGGATTTCGCATAATAAATTTTTATATTTAGCAACTCCTCTTAGAAAATAATCATAGAAATCCAAACATTTATCTATCCAGCCATGGGGTAGATCAACAATTACTCCTTTGATATGGAAATAATTATACATCATTTGCATACCTATAGCAGCTTCGAATAAATCATATAGCAATTCCCTCTTCTGAAAATAAAGAAAAATGGCGTATAAATTGATATCCACCATAAAAGGTCCAAGCCATAGTAAATGAGAAGCTATGCGACTCAGTTCGAGCATAATTACTCTTATATGGCTGGCCCTTTTGGGTACTTGAACATTTCCCAATTGTTCTAGCACATTTCCTGTTATTGCCACTATGAACATGGTAGCTAAATAATCCCAACGTGTTACATAAGGTAGATATTGTATAATTGTTCGGTTTTCTACTATTTTTTCCATTCCTCCAACTACAACTTCCAATATTACTACTACTAATATTATTACTATGATTGTGACTACTACTACTAGTACCACTGCTACTACTGCTTCTGCAATTTCTACTACCACTTCTGCTACAACTGCTACTACTACAACTACTACTACTCCTAATGCTCCATCTATAAATTCCACTATTACTACTACTACTCCACCTCTTACTTCGACTGTGACTACTACTACTAGTACTTCTGCTACTACTCCTAATACAAGCACGACTACTACAACTACTACTTAACTACTAGTATTACGACTACTACTACTACTAGTACTACGACTACTACTAGTACTATGACTGCTACAACTAATACAACTACTATTACTACTACTATTACTACCCTAACTATAGCTATTACTATTGCTACTACTACTGCTGTTGCTGCTCCTACTACTACTATGACTGCTACTATTGGTTCTACTGCTACTACCACTCCTCCTAATACTCCAACTATTACTTCAACAACAACTACTTCGACTACTACTACTACAACAACAACAACAACAATAACAACAACAACAACTACTACTACTCCTCCTACTCCTAATTCTCCTACTATAGATACTACTACTATTTCTACTACTACTACTTTTACTACTACCACCACCAGCACCACCACAACTACTACTACTATAACTACAACAACAACAACAACTACTACTACAACTACTCCTACCACTATACTACTATTACTACTACTAGTAGTAGTATTACTACTACTAACCCTATTTCTACTACTACTACTGTTGATGTTGCTGCGACTACTACAACTACTAGTACTAATACTAATATTGCTCCTACTATGACTGCTATTACAACAACAACAACAACAACAACAACAACTACTACTACTACTACTACTTCTGCTACTACTACTACTATTACTACTACTACAATAATTGCTACTGCTACTGCTACTACTAATATGACTAGAATAACAATAACTAGTACTACTACTACCACCACCACCACCACCACCACCATTACTACTAATACAACAACTACAACTGCTACTACTTCTATTACTCCTCCTACTACTACCACTACTATTAGTACGACTAGTCTATTCCTACCCCTACACCTACTACTGCTTCTATTCTGACTAGTACTACAACAACCACTACTACTATTACTACTCCTACTCTTATGCGTACTACTGAACTACTACTACTACTACTGCTACTACTACTATTACTGCTACTGTAGTTGCTCCTACTGCCACAACTGCTACTACTACTACTACTACTACTCCTCCTTCTATTACTACTACTACAATTAGAATTACTACTACTACACCTACTCCTACTCCTACTCCTATGAGTGCCACTACAACTACTTCAACTACTACTACTCATAATACTACTACAATTAGTGCTACTACTACTCCTACTTCAACTCGAACAACAATGACTACTACTACCACTACAAATATTAGTACTAGTGCTCTTACAACTACAAATACTGCTATTGCTACTACTACTACCACTATAACTACTAAACCTACTTTTGCTACTATTGCTACGACTACTACTTCTACTGCTATTGCTACTACTACTACCTTAAACACTACTCTGCTACTACTACTACTACTAACACTACTACTACTATTGTTGCTATTGTTACTGCTACTACTACTACTCCTCCTACGGCTGCTACAATTTCTACTTTTGTGGATACTACTACTGCTAGCACTACAATTGCTATTGCAACTACTAGTATTACTGCTGCAACTTCTACTACTACTACCACCACCACTACTGCTGCTGCAGCAGCTACTACCACTACTGCTACTACTAATACTACAACAGCTATTACTACAACGACTACTGCTACTACTCCTGCTGCTACTATTACTACTACTACTCTGGCTACTACTACTGCTGCTGCTACTACTATCACTACTATGGCAACTAATACTACTACTACTACTACTACTACTGTTGCTACTACCACTACTACTAATGCTGTTGCTACTACTACTACTAAAACTACTACTTCTCCTACTACAACAACAACAACTACTACCACTACTAATATTGTTGTTGCTATTACTGCTACAACTACTGCTTCTACTACTACTATAGCTACTACTAATGTAACCAATACTGTTGCAACTACTACTACTAGTAGTAGTAATAATACTACTACTAATGCAACTTCTATAGTTATTACAACAACAACTACTACTATTGTTACTACTTCTATAACTACTACTTTTGCTGGTACTATCGCTACCACTTTCACAACTGCTACTGCAACTACTAGTATTGCTGATGTAATGAATACTCTAGTATTGCTGCTGCAACTACTATTACTACAACTACTATTACTATTGTTGTTACTGCTGCTGTTGCTACCACTACTATTGCTACTACTAATCCTTCTACTACTACTACAACTATTACTACTATTAGGGCTACTACTGCTATTGTTGTTGCGAGTATAACTATTATTATTATTACTACTACTACTACTACTAGCACTATTATTATTATTACTATTGCTGCAACTGCTACTGCTACTGCTACTACTGCTATAATTTCTACTACTACACCTGCCACTTTTGCTCTACTTCTGGAACTACTACTTCTACTTCTGCAACAGTGCCTTCTGCTACTTATGCTACTACCACCACTACTACTACTACTAACACTATTACCACTACTACTACTATTATTATTACTACTAATATTACCACTACTAGTGCTACTACTACTATTGCTACAACTACTACTGCTACTACGACTACTACTACTATAATAGCTACTGCTTCTACTAATGACACCACATTTGTGATTACTTATGGTACTAGTCCTGCTACTACAGCAACAACAACAAATACAACAACTACTACTACCTCTACTACTTCTGGTACTACAACTACTACAGCCAAGACAACTACTGCTACTACTACTACTACCACAACTAGTAGTAGGAGTAGTAGGAGTAGTTGTAGTAGTAGTAGTAGTAGTAGTAGTAGTGGTAGCAGTTGTAATAGTAGTAGTAGTAGTAGTAGTAGTAGTAGTAGTTGTAGTAGTAGAAGTAGTTGTAACAGTAGAAGAAGAAGAAGTATTTGGAATAGTAGCAAAAGTAGGGGTTGGAGTTTGAGTAGTAGTAGCGAAAGTAGTAGTTGTAGTAGCAGTTGTAGTAGTCATAGAAGTAGCAGCAGCAGCAGTAGTAGTAAGAGGAGGAGGAGGAATAGTAGGAGTAGCAAAAGAAATAGTAGTAGTAGTAGGAGTTTTAGTTGTAGTGGTAGTGGTAGTGGTAGTAGCAATAGTTGTAGTAGTAGCAGCAGCAGCAGCAGTAGTAGCAGTAAGAATAGCAGTAGTTGGAGTAGTAGTTATAGTAGTAGTAGTAGCCGTAGTAGTAGCAATAGTAGCAAAAGTAGTTGCAGCAATAGTAGTTGTAATATGAGTAGTAGAAGTAGCGGTAGCAGTAGTATGTGTAGCAGTAGGTGTTGTAGCAACAATAATAGTAGTTGTAGTATTAGTGGAAGTATTAGTAGTATTGGTAGTTTAGCAGTAGGAGTAGTAATTGTAGTAGTAGTTATAGTAGTAGTAGTAGTAGTTATTGTTGTTGTAGTAGTAGTAGCAGTAGTTGTAGTAGTAGCAGAAGTAGTTGTAGTGTTGATAGTTTTTGTTATAGTAGGAGGAGGAGTAGTAGTACTTGTGGTGGTAGTATTAGTAGTAGTAGTAGCAGTAGATGAAGTAGCAATAGTAGTAGTACTAGTAGTTGTATTCGTAAGAGTAGTTGCAGTAGCAGTAGGAGTACTACTAGTAGTACCAGTAGTGGTAGTAGACATAGTAGTCATAGAAGTAATAGTAAGAAAAGCAACAGCAGCAGTAGTTGTAGTAGTTGAAATAGTTGGTAAATTTGTAGTAGTAATTGTAGCGGTAGTAGTGGTAGTATTAATAGTAGTAATAGTAGTAGTGGTTGGAGTGGTAGCAGTGCTTGTAGTAATAGTTGTTGTAGTAGTATAGTAGTAGTAGTAGTTCTATTAGTAGTAATAGAGGTAGTAGCAGTAGCAACAGTAGCAGTAGTTATTTTAGTAGTTGTAGTAGGAGTAGTAGGAGTAGTAGTAGCCGTAGGAGGAGTAGTATTAGTACTGGTTGTAGTTGTAGTAGCAGTAGAAGTAGTAGTTCTAGCAAAAGTAGTTGTAGTAGTTATTGTAGTTGCCATAGTAGTAGTAGTAGTAGTAGTAGTAGTAGTAGCTATAGTTGTAGCAGTAGTAGTAGCAGCAGTAGTAATGATAGTAGTAGTAGTAATAGTAGAAGTAGAAGTAGTAGTAGTAATAGTTGTAGTAGTAGTAGTAGTAACATTAGTAGAACTTGTATTAGTAGTTGTAGTTATGGTAGGAGGAGTCACAATATTAGTGGAAGAAGTAGTTGTAGAAGTACTATTAGCAGCAACAGTAGTACTAATATTGGTAGGAGTAGTTGTAGTAGCAGTAGGAGTACTTGTAGTAGCAGCAATAGTCATAGTAGAAGTAGTAGTAGTAGTAGAAATAGTTGGAGTAGTTGTTGTAGTAGCAACACTTGTAGTAGTAGTTGTAATAGTAGGGTAGTGGTAGTAGCTATATTAGTAGTAGTACATGCAGTAGCAGTAGCAGTAGTAGCAGTAGTAGTTATAGTAGTAGTAGCAGAAGTAGTAGTGTTAGTTGTAGCAATAGTAGTAGCAGGAGTAGTAGTGGTAGTAGTTGCAGTTGTTGTAGTAGTAGTAGAAGTAGTAGTCATAGTAGTTGTAGTAGCAATAATATAAGTAATAGTAGTGGTAGTGAAACTAGCAGCCGAAGTTATGTAGAAATTATTTTAGGAGTAGGATTAGAAATAGTAACAGTAGTTGTAGTAGCCGGAATAGTAGTAGTAGTAGTAGTTGTTGTTATTGTCATAGTAATAGTAGTAGTGGTGGTAGTAGTAGAAGTAGTAGCAGTAGTAGTAGTTGAAGTAGAAGTAGTAGCAGCAATAGTAGTGGTACTAGTAGTAAGAGTAGTAGTAGTCATAGTTAAAATAATAGAATAAGTTGTTTTATGAGTAGCATAGTTGTTGTGGCAGTAGTAGCAGCAGCAGCAGTAGAGGTAGTAGTAGTAGTGGTAGTAGTTGTAGTAGTTTTAGTAGTAGTCATTATATTAGTAGTAGCATGAGTGTAGTAGCAGTTGTAGTAGTGTAGTACTAGTAGTTATTGTAGAAGTAGAAGTAGTACTAGAAGTTTTAGTCATAGTAGTAGTAGCAGTTGTTGTTGTAGTAGTAGTAGCAGTAGTAGTTGTATTAGTAGCAATAGTAGTAGTAGTAGCAGTAGGAGCAGCCGAAGTAAGAGTAGTAGTAGCAGTAGGAGTTGTTGTAGTAGTAGTAGTAGTAGCAGTAGCAGTCGAAGAAGAAGCAGCAGTAGTAATACTAGTAGTAGTATTAGTAAGAGTAGTTATTGTAGCAGTAGGAGTACTAGTAGTTGTAGCAGTAGTGGTAGTAGATGTAGTAGTCATAGTAGTAGTAGTAGTAGTAGTAGTAGTAGTGGTAATAGTTGGTGTACTTGTAGAAGTAATAGTAGTAGTGGTAATAATAATCATAGTAATAGTAGTAGTTGTTGGAGTTGTAGTAGTGCTTCTAGTAGGAGTAGTTGTTGTAATAGTTGTAGCAGGAGTAGCAGAAGTAGCAGTAGTAGTAGTAGTAGCAGCAGTAGCTAGAGTAGTAGTAGTACTAGTAGTAGTTGTAGTAGTAGTCAAAGTAGCAGTTGTAGTAATAATAGTTGCTATTGTTGTTGTAGTAGTAATATTAGTAGTTGTTGTATTTGCAGTAGTAGTAGTAATAATAATAGTAGTAGCAGTAGGAGTAGCAGCAGCAGTAGTAGTAGTAATTGTAGTAGTAGTAGTACTAGTAGCTGTAGTAGTACTTGTATTGGTAGGAGGAGGAGTCACAATATTAGCAGAAGAAGTAGTTGTAGATGTTGGAGTACTAGTAGTCGTAGAAGTTGTATTAGTTGTAGTAGCAGTAGATAAACTAGCAGTAGCAATAGTAGTACTAGTAGTAGTATTAGTAAGAGTTGTTGAAGTAGCAATAGGAGTACTTGCTGTTGTAGCAGTAGTCGTAGTAGAAGTAGTAGTAGTAGTAGTAGTAGTAGTAGTAGTAGTAGTAGTAGTAGTAGTAGTAGTAGTAGTAGTAGTAGTAGTAATAGTAGTAGTGGAAGTAGTAGTAGTAGTAGTAATAGTAGTAGCAGTTGTAGTGGTGGAAGAAGTAGTAGTAGTAGTAGCAGTTGTAGCAATAGCAGTACTATTAAAAGTAATAGTAGTAGCAGTAGTAGGGGTAGTAGTATCCGCAATAGGAATAATTGTAGTAGTAGTAGCATTCGTAGTTGTAGTCATAGTAGTGGTTGTAGTAGTAGTAGCTGATGTAGTAATAGCAGTAGTAGTAGCAGTGGTAGTAGTTGTAACTATTGTAGTATTAGTTATAGTAGTAGTAGTAGGAGGAGAAGTTGTGGTCATAGTAGTTGTAGTAGCTGTTGTGGCAACAACAGCAGCAGAGTAGCTGCAGCAGTAGTAGTAAAAGCAGCAACAGCTGTAGTAGTAGCAGTACTAGCAGTAGTAGTAATAATAGCAATAGTGGTAGGAGTTATAGCAGAAGTAGTAGTTGTAGTAGCGAAAGCAGGAGTAGCAAAGTAGCAAAAGAAGTTGTAGTAGTATCAATAGTAGTAGCTGCAATAGTTGTATTAGTAGTAGTTGCAGCAGCAGTAGACGTAGTAGCATTAGTGTCGATAGAAGTATTACTAGAAGTAGTAAAAGGAGCATCAGCACCAGAAGTAGCAGCATTAGTGGCGGTAGTAGTATTACTAGATTTAGTAGTAGGAGAAGTGGTAGTAGTAGTAGTTGTTGTTGTTGTTGTTGTAGGAATAGTAGTAGTAGAAGTAGTAGTAGTAGTGGTGGTGGTGGTGGTAGTAGTAGTAGTGGTAGTAACAGTAGTGGTAGTAGCAATAGTAGTAGCAGCAGCAGTAGTAATAGCAGTGGTAGGAGTTGTAGTAATAGTGGCAGTAGCAATAGCAATAGTTGTAGCAGTAGTAGTAGCAGCAACAGTAGTTTTGGTTGGAGAAGTAGTAGCAGTCATGGTTGTAGTACTAGTAGTACTAGTAGTAGTTGTAGTAGTAGCAGTAGCAATTGTAGTAGTCGTAATGGTAGTAGCGGCAACAACAACAGAAGTATTAGTGTAGCAGTTGTCGTCGTAGTAGTAGTAGTAGTAGTAGTAGTAGTAGTAGTAATTATAGTAATAGTAATTGTAGTTGCTATAGCAGCAGTAGTTGTGGTTATTGTTATATTAGTAGTAGCAGTTGAAGTAGTAGTAGTAGTTGTAGTAGTAGTAGGGGTAGTAGTAGTAGCAGTAGTATTAGTAGCTGCAGTAGTAGTAGTTGTAGCAATAGTAGCAGTAGTAGTAGAAATAGTAGTAGAAGCAGTAATAATAGTTGAAGTATTAGTAGAAGAAGCTATATTGTTGCAGAAGTAGAAGTAGTAGTAGTAGTAGCCATAGTATCAGTAGTCACAGTAATAATAGTCGCAACAATAGTAGTAGAAGTCGTACTTGCAGAAGTAGTAGTAGGAGATGTAGAAGTAGTAGAATTGGTGGTGGTGGTGGTGGTGGTAGTAGTAGTAATAGTAGTAGTAATAGTAGTAATAATAGTAGTAGTAGTAGTAGTAGTAGTAATATTATTAGTAGTTGTAGTAGTAGTAGTAGCAGAAGTAGTAGTTGTCTGAGAAGTAGTAGTTATAGCAGAAGCAGAAATTATGGCAGCTGTAGTAGCATTAGTGGTACTAGTAATAGTAGTAGTATCAGTAGCAGCAACAGCAGTAGTAGTAGTATCAGTAGTGGTAGTAGCTGTCGTAATAGTAGGAGTAGTAGTAGTAGAAGCAGTAGCAGTAGTTGAAGTAGAAGTAGTAGTTGTTGTAGTTGTAGTAGAAGTAGCAATTGTAGCACAAGTTGCAGTAGTTGTAGTCGTAGCAGTAGTCACGTAATAGTAGTAGCAGCAGTAGTGGTAGAAGTAGTAGCAGAAGTAGTAGTTGTAGTATTTGTAGTAGTCGTAGCATCCGTTGTAGTAGGAGAAGTGGTAGCAGAAGTCATAGTGGTAGCAGTAGTAGTAGAAGTAGTAGTAGTAGTTCTAGTAGTAGGAGGAACAATAGCAGCAGTAGAAGTAGAAGTGGTAGTAGTAGCTGTACTAATTGGAGTATCAATAGTAGCTATTGAGGTAGTAGTGGTAGTAGAAGCTGGAGATTTCGTAGTTATGGTAGTTGCAGTCATAATAGTAGGAGCTGTAGTAGTTATTGTCATAGTAGTTGTGGCATTGGGAGTTCTTGTATCAATAGTAGTAGTTGTTGGAGCTGTATTAGTAGAAGTTGTAGTAGCAACAATTGTAGAAGTAGCAAAAGTAGCAATAACAGTAGTAGTCAGAGTAGTAGTAGGAGGAGGAGGAGAAGCAGCAGAATTGTAGGAGTAGAAGTTATAGTAGCAGTAGTTTAAGTAGTAGTAGTAGGAGTACTTTTAGTAGTTGTTCTCGAAGCTATAGTGGGAATAGTAGCAGCAGTTGTAGAAGTAGGACTAGTAGGAGTTGTAGTAGCAAAAGCAATAGTCGTAGGAGTAGCAGTTATATTAGTAGTAGGGTCAGTAGTAGTAGTATTAGTAGTAGGGGCAGTAGCAGTAGTATTGGTTGCAGAAGTAGAACCAGAAGTAGTAGTAGTAGCAGTTCTAATAGTATTAGTAGCATTAGTATTAGTAGTAGTAGTAGTAGTAGTAGTAGTAGTAGTAGTAGTAGTAGTAGTAGTAGCAGCAGCAGTAGTAGTCATAATAGTAGGAGAAGTTACAATAGAAGTAGCAATAGTAGCAGCAGACGTAGTAGTAGTAGTTGTAGTAGTAGTGGTAGTAGTAGTAGTAGTAGTTGTTGTAGTAGTAGTAATAGTAGTTGTAGTAGTAGCTTTAGTAGTAGTAGAAACTGTAGTAGAGGTAGAAATAGTAGTAGAAGTAGTTGTGGTAGTAGTCATGGCAGCCGTAGTAGTTGTAGTAGTTGTAGTAGTAGTAGTAGCAGTAGTTGCAGAAGCCGCAGTTGTTACAGTAGTAGCAGTAGTAGCGATAGTAGAACTTGTAGTAGTAGGTGTAGCTGTAGCAATGGTAGTAGTTGTAGTAGAAGAAGTAGTTGTAGTAGTAGTTATAGTAGAAATAGTAGTTGTAGTTGTAGTTGTAGTAGTATTAGTTGTAATAGCACAGTAGTAGTAGTAGTATTAGTGATAGCAACAGCAGCAACAGTAGTAGTATTAGTGATAGCAACAGCAACAGCAACAGCAGCAGCAGTAGCAGTAGTACAAGTATTAGACGTATTCATTTTAGTAGTAGTCATAGTCGTAGTTGTTGTTGTAGTAGTATTAGGAGCAGTAGTTGTAGTAGCAATCGTAGCAGCCATAGTGGTCGTAGAAGTCGTACTAGTTGTAGTAATTGTAGCCGTTGTAGTACCAGAAGTTGTAATAGCAACAGTACCAGCCACCATATTACTAGTAGTGGTATCAGTAGTAGTAGTACTAGAAGGAGAAGTAGTAGTAGCAGTTGCAGTCGTAGTAATAGTAGTCGTAGTATTAGTGATAGCAGCAGCAAGAATAGCAGCAGTAGTAGTAGAAGTAGTAGCAGAAGTAGTAGTATTAGTAGTAGTAGTAGTCATCGTAGTAGTCGTAGTAGTAGTAGTAGTAGTAGTAGTAGTAGTAGTAGTAGTAGTAGTAGTAGTAGCAGCAGTAGTAGTAGTAGTAGGAGTTGTAGTAGGAGTAGCCGTAGCAGTATTAGTACGAGTAGTTGGAGTAGTAGTAGTAGCAGCAACAGCAGCAGCAGCAGCAGCAGTAGTAGTAATTGCAGTAATAGTTGTAGTAGTAGCAACCACAATCGGAGTTATAGTAGTAGCGGTAGTAGTATAAATCGTAATAGTAGAAGTAGTAGTGATTGTAGACTAGTAGTAGTAGTAGTAGGAGTAGTATTTGTAGCAGTAGAAGTTGTAGTAGAAGTAGTAGCAGCTGTAGCAGAAGCGGTAGTAGAAGTAGTAGTAGTAGTAGTGGTAGTAGTAGTAGTATTAGTAGTAGTAGTAGTAGTAGTAGTAGTAGTAGTAAGAGCAGTAGCAGTTGTTGCAGTAGTAGTAGTAGTAGGAGTGTTTGGAGTAGTAGTATTAGTATGACCTGTAGTAGTAGTAGTAATATTTGTAGGAAAAATAGTAGTATTTGGAGTAGTTGTAATTGTAGTAGCTGTACAAGTAGTGGTAGTAGAAGTGTAGTAGTTGTTGTAGTAGTTGTCGTAATAGTTGGAGTAGTAGTAGTAGAAGTCGCAAGAATGTTAGGGGTAGTACTAGTAGTAGGAGCAGTAGTAGTAGTAGCTGTAGTAGCAATAGTAGTTGTGGGAATAGGAGTTGTAGTAGTAGTACTAGTAGCAACAATAGTAGTAGTTGTAGCTGTAGCAGTAGTTTCAATAATAGTAGCAGCAATAGTAGTTTAAGTAATAGTTGCAGTAATAGTTGTTGTAGTAGTAGTTGTTGTTGTAGAAGTAGTAGTAGGAGTAGCAAGAGGAGGAGTTGGAGTAGTAGTGCTAATAGTAGTAGTAGTCATAGCAGCAGCAATAATAGGAGTGGTAGTTGTAGTAGTTGTTGTAGGAGGAGTATTTGAAGTGGTTGTTGTAGCAGCTGCAGCAATAGTAGTAGTCGATTAGTAGTATTGGCAATTGTTTTAGTATTGGTTGTAGAAGTAGGAGTAGTAGTACTTGTACCAGTAGTAATAGTAGTAGGAGTTGAAGTAGAAGTAGCAAAAGGAGTTGTTGTTCTAGTACTAGTAGTAATAGTATTAGTTGAAATAATAATTGTAATTGTTGGAGTTGTAGCAGTAGTGTAGTACTAGTGGTAGCTGCAATAGCAGCTATAGTAGTGGTAGTAGTAGTAGTATTAGTAGAAGTAGTAGTAGTAGCAGTAGCAGCAGCAACAGCAGCAGCAGTAGTAGTAGGAGTAGTAGTAGTAGTAACAATAGTAGTAGTAGTAGTAGGGGTAGTAGTAGTAGGAGTAGTAGTAGTAGCAATAGTAGTAGTAGTAGTAGGGGTGGTGGTAGTAGTAGTAGGAGTAGTAGTTGTAGTAGTTGTAGTAGTAGTAGTAATAGTTGAAGTAGTAATATTAGCAAAAGTAGAACTAGTTGTAGTAGCATTAGTAGTAGTAGTGTAGTACTAGTTGGAGTGGTGGTGGTGGTGGTGGTGGTGGTGGTAGTAGTAGTAGTAGTAGTAGGAATAGTAATAGTAGTAGTAGTAGCAGCAGCAGCAGTAGCAGCAGTAGCAGTAGCAGCAGCAGCAGTAGTAGTAGTAGTAGTAATAGTAGTAGGAGTAGTAGCAATAGTAGTAGTAATGGGCGTAGTAGTAGTAGCAATAGTAGTAGTAATGGGCGTAGTAGTAGTAGCAATAGTTGTAGCTGTTGTAGTAGTGTAGTATTAGTTTACTAGTAATAACAGTAGTAGTTATAGTAGAGGTTGTAGTAGTAGTAGTAGTTGTTGTTGTTGTTGTAGTAGTAGTAGGAGTAGAAGCAGTAGTAGTCATAATCATAGTAGTCGTAGTAGCAAGAGTAGTGGTAGCATTGGTAGTAGTAGTAGTTGGAGCAACAACGGCAATATTAGTAGTAGTAGTGGTGGTGGTGGTAGTTGTAGCAGTAGTAGAAGTAGCAGTACTAGCAGAAGTAGTGGTAGTAGTAGCCATAGTTGTGGCTGTGGAAGTATTAGTAGTAGCAGTAGCCGTAGTATTAATAGTAAAACTAGTGGTTGCGAAAGTAGTATTTGTAGGAGTAACAGCAATTGTACTAACTGAGGTAGTAGTAGTAGTGACAATTGTAAGAGTAGTTGTGATAGTAGCAAAAGTAGCAGCAATAGTAGTAGTAGTTGTTGTAGTAATAGTAGTAGTGCAAGTAGTAGTAGTAGCAGTAATAGTAGTAGTAGTAGTAGCAAGAGTAGCTGTAAAAGCACTAGTAGCAGTAGCAATAGCTATTTTAGTTGCAATAGTAGCAGCAGCAGCTGAAGGGACAATAGTAGTAGTCGTGATAGTTGAAGCAGTAGTAGGAGTAGCAGTACTAAGAGATAGTACCTATAGCAGTTGTAGTTGTGGTGGTTGTAGTAGTAGTAGTTGTTGTACTAGAAGTATTTGTTATAGTAGCAGCAGTTGTGGCAATAGTAGTAGCAGTAGTACTTGTAGTAGTAGTAGTAGTAGTAGTAGAAGTAGTCGCAGTAGTAGTAGAAGTAGTAGTAGTTGCAGAAGTAGTATGAGTACTAGTATAATTAGTAGCAGCAAAAGTAGCAGTAGTAGTAGCAGCAGCAGTAGTAGTAATAGTGGCCGCAGTAGTAGCAACAATAGTAGTAGCAGTAGTAATAGTCGTAGTAGTCGTAACAGTAGTAGTAGTAGTAGTAGTAGCCATATTAGTAGCTACAGGAGCCGCAACAATAGTAGTAGTAGTAGTGGCCGCAGTAGTAGCAGTAGTAGTAGTTGCAAGAGTAGTAGTAGTAGTTGTTGTTGTTGTAGAAGCAATAGTTATAGTAGTACTGGTGGTGGTACTACTAGTTGCAGTAGTAGCAATAGTAGAAGTAGAAGTAGTAGTAGTAATAGTTGTTGTAGTAGTAGTAGTAGTTGTAGTGGGAGAAGTAGTAGTGGTAGTAGTTTGGGTAGTAGTAGTGGTAGTAGTGGGAGAAGTAGTTGGAATACGTGTGGGAGAATGAATACTAGTTGGAGTAGTAGTACTTGTAGTAGTATTAGTAGTAGTAATTGTAGTAGTAGTTGTTGTAGTAGGTGTAGTAGTAGCAGTGGTGGAGGTCATCGTAGTAGTAGTAGTAGTAGTTGTTGTTGTTGTTGTAGTAGTAGTAGTAATAGTAGCAGCAGGATTGTTAGTTGTAGTAGTAGTGATAGTAGTAGTTATAGAAATTGTACTTGTAGTAGTAGTAGCAGTCATAGTAATATTTGTAGTAATAGAAGTAGTAGTGGAAGTAGTATAGGAGTATTACTCAGTAGCAGTAGTACTAGTCGTACAGTAGTGGTAGTACTATTAGTAGTAGTAATAGCAGTACTAGTAATAAAGGTCATAGTAATGGTAATTATGGAAGTATTGGTAGGAGTAGCAATAGTTGTAGAAGTAGTTATAGTAGTAGTAGTAGTAATAGCACTAGCAGAGTAGTGGTAGTTGTAGTTGTAGAAGTACTAGTAGCAGTACTAGTAGTAGTACAAGTAGTAGTAGAACTAGTAGCAGAAGTAGTAGCAGTAGTAGAAGTTGTACTAATAATAGTAGCAATCGTAGTTGTTGTACTTGTAGTACTAGTAGTAGTAGTAGTAGTAGTTGTTGTTGTTGTTGTTGTTGTTGTTGTAGTACTAGTAGCAGTAGGAGTAGCTGTAGCTGTAGTAGTAGTAATAGTAGAAGTAGTAACAGTAGAAGCAGTAGTTAGAAGTAGTAAGTAATAAGAGTAGTAGGTAGTGGTAGTGGTAGTAGTAGTAGTAGTAAACAGGAGTAGTAGTAGTTGAGAGTATGTAGGAGTGCCATAGCAACAAAAGTAGCAGAAGTGAGTAGCTGGGCAATAGCAGTAGTAGTACAGTAGGCCGGCCGGAGTAGCAGAGGTCATAGTAATTAGTAGCAAAAGTTGTAATTGGGGGTAGTAAACTAGTAATAAGGAGTAGTAGTAAGCAAGAGAGTAGGGGAAGCCGTACACAGTAGCAATAGTAGTAGGTAGCAATGTAGTAGTACTAATGTTAGTAAGTAGCAATAGATAGTAGTCGTTGTAGTAGTAGTAGAGTATTAGGAGGAGGAGAGGAAGGAGGAGGAGCAGAGTAGTAGTATTAGTAGTTGTTGTGGTCCTGCTTTTGGTGTAGAAGTAGGAGCGGTCAGAGTAGCAGTGTAGTCGCATTAGAAGTAGAAGTAGTAGTAGTAGTAGAAGTAGTATTAGTAGTAGTAGCAATAGTAGTAGCAATAGTAGCAATAGTTGCAGTTGTTGTAGTTGTTTTTGTTGTTGTAGTAGTAGTAGAAGTAGTAGTGGTGGTAGTTGTACTAGTGGCAATAGTAGTAGTAGTACTAGAAGTAGAAGTAGAAGTAGTAGTATGAGTAGCAACAGAAGTAGTAGCAGAAGTCACAGTAATAGTAGAAGTAGTACTAGTAGTTGGAGTAGTAGTAGTAGAAGTAGTGGCTGTAGTAGTTTTAGTAATAGTAGTAGTTGTACTGGTAGCAACAGTAGTAGTACCAGTAGCAGTAATCTCAAGAATAGTAATAGCAATAGTAGTATAAGTAGTAGGACCAGTTATAGTTGTTGTAGTAGTAGTTGTAGCTAGCATTTGTAAGGGTAGTAGCAATAGCGTTAGTGGTGGTCGTAGAAGTAGTCACAGAAATAGTAGCTGTAGAAGTAGTTGTGTAGTTTTGGTAGTAGTAGTAGAGGCAGTAGTACTAGCAATGGAAGCAGTAGTAGTAGTAGCAATAATTATTATAGTAATAGTAGTAGTAATAGTAGTAGTAGTAGAAATAATTATCACAGTAGCAACAATAGCAGCAATAACAGAAGTTGTACTAGTAGCAGTAGCAGCAGCAGCAGTAGTAGTTGTAAAAATAGTAGCAGCAATTATATTAGCAGTAATTGTATTAGCAGTACTAGTTATAGCCGCGATAGTAGTAAAAGCAATAGCAATAGTAGTAGTGGCATTAGTACTACTAGTAGCAAAAGTAGTAGTCATAAAAGTAGTTGTAGTATTGGTAGTAGTCGTAGTAGTTGTTCTTGTAGAAGTTGTAGTAGTAGTTGTAGAAGTACTGGTAGTAGTGGGAGTAGTAGCAGTAATACAGGTAGGAGAGGTCAAGTACGAGTAGTAATAGTAGTAATAGTAATAGTAACAAGGATAGTATTAGTAGTAGTAGGAGTAGGAGTAGCTGTAGCAGCAGTAGGTGTAAGAGTAGCTATAGCATGAGCAAGACTAGGAGTAGGAGTAGTAGTATTAGTAATAGTAACAGGAATAGTATTACTAGTAGTAGTAGTAGCGGTAGTAAAAGTAGTAGTTGTAGTAGTAGTAGTATTACGAGTAGTAGTAGCAGATGTAGTAGTAGTTGTAGTGGCAATAGTAGTAGTAGTAGTAGTAGTAGTAGTAGTAGTATTAGTAGTAGTATTACTAGTAGTAGTGGCAATAGTAGCGGTAGTAGTGGCAGTAGTAGCAGTAACAGTTGTAGAAATAGTTGCAATAATAATAGTAGTAGTAGTAGTAGCAATTGCAATAGTAGTAATAGTAATAGCAATAGTAGTATTAGTAGTAGTAGCAACATGAGTAGTAGAAGTTGTAGTAGTAGTGGTAGAAGTAGTAATAGCCGTAGCAGTAGTAGTAGTAGCAGTAATAGTAGTAGCAGCAGTAGTTGCAGTAGTAGTGGTAGTAGTAGTAGTAGTAGTAGTCGTAATAGTAGTAGTAGTAGTAATAGCAACAGTTGTAGTAGTAATATTAGTAGTAGTAGTAATTGCAATAGAAGGAGTAATAGTAGTAGTAGTTCTTGTTGTGATAGTAGTAGCGATAGGAGTTGCAGAAGTAGCAACAATAGTAGTTGTTATTGTAATAGTTGTAGTAGTGGTAATAGTGGTAATAGTAGTAGTAGTAGTAATAGTAGTAGAAACAGTAATAGGAGTAGTAGTAGCAATCGTAGTAGCACACTTAATAGTAGTAGCAGTAGTAGTAAATGCAGTAGTAGTGATAGTAGTAGATGTAATAGTAGAAGTAATAGTAGCAATAGTAGTATTAGTAGTACTACCAGTAGTAGCAATAATAGAAGTAGTAGTTGTAGTTGTAGTAGTTGCAGTAATAGTAGTAGCAACAGGAGTAGTTCTAGTAGTAGCGGCAGTACTTGTACTAGTAAAAGTAGTAGTTGTGGGAGGAGTAGTAGTAGTTGTAGTAGTAGAAGTAGCAGCAGTTGTAGCAGAAGTACAAGTAGTAGAAGTTGTTATTGCCACAAGTTAATCCTACTCCTACTGCTACTACTACTACTATTACTCCTACTCTTACTTCTACTACTACTACTGCCACTACTCATACTCCAACTACTACTACTATCACTTGCACAACTCCTACTACTGTTATTACTACTTCTACACCTATTCCTACTCTTGCTACTACTACTGCTACTCCTGCACCTACTATAGGCATTCCTAATCCTGTTGTTGTTGATATTGCTACTACAACTTCTGCTACTACTTCTATTGCTGCTATTGCTGCTATTTCTACTTCTACAACTACAACTACAACTACAACTAAAACTACTACTACTTCTACGACTACAGCTGCTGCTACTCCTACTACAACAACTACTACTATTACTATTACTACTACAACAACCACCATTACTACTACTACTACCACCATGACTACTACTATTCCTACTCCTACTCCTATTAATGCTGCTACTACTACTCCTAGAACAGTAACAACTACTACTACTACTCTTGCACCAACTCACACTACTACTACAACTACTAGTACTAATATTACTACTACTGCTAATACTTACTACTACTTCAACTCGTACGACTACTGTTACTACAACAAGAACTACTGCTACTACTACTAATACTACAACTACAATAACAACAACAACAACTACTACTACAACTACAACTATCACTTCTACTGCTACTGCTACTGCAACTACTACAAGAACTACTACTACTACAACTACTACACCTCCAAGTGTTGTTACTACTACTACTGCTACAACTACTACTACTGTAACGCCTTTCGCTATTGCTACTACTACTACTACTACTATAACGCCTTCTGCTACTGTTACTACTACTACTTTTGCTACTCCTATTATAACCACAACTACTACTACTAATACAAAAACTACTGCTACTGCTGCTGCTACTACTACTTCTACTACTAGTACAACTACAACTAGTACTACAACTACAACTAGTACTACTCTGACTACTGCTACTCGTAGTACTACTACCACTAACACTACTACTACAACTATTCTTGCTCCTACTCCTACTACTACTACTTCTACCCCTACCACTAGTATTAGAACTACTACTACTCCTCCTACTCCAACTCCAATTACTTCTACTACTACTACCACTACTACCCCTACACCAACAACAACAACACCAATTACGACTAGCACTACTACTACTATTATTACTACTTTTGCGACTAGTACTACTACTTCTACCATAGCTACTATGACTACTACTAATACGACTACTACTACTACTACTACTACTACTACTACTATTGCTGCTACTACAATTACTTCTACTACTACTACTAAACTACTACTACAAGTACTACTACCAGAATAACTACTACTCCTACAACTACTACTATTACCACTACTAATACTACTACTACTACTACCACTACCACTATTACTACTCCTACTTCAACTACTACTTCTCCAACTACTGCTTTTACTACTACTAATACCACTACTACTCCTACAACAACTACCACAACTCCTACTGCTGCTACAACTACTCCTACTACTGCGACTATTACTACTACTACTACAATTACTACAAATTCTCTTACCACAACTACTAATACCTATACTACTACTGCTACTACTACTACTACTCTACTACTTCTACTACCACTACTTCTAATACTACTGTTACAACAACAACTACTACTACTACTATGACTACTACTATAACTACTTTTGTAGCTGCTACTGCTACTAATACTCCCACTACTACTACTACTGCTACAAGTACTACTACTACTACTAATACTACTACTACTAATTCTACTACTACTATAGCTACTACTACAACAATTACAACTGCAACTGCTACTTCTACTACTACTCTACGACTACTACTGCTACTAATGCTTCTACTACTGCCACTACAACAACTACTACTGCTACTACTGTCACTATAACAACTACTAGTACTACAACTACAAGTACCACTAATACTACTAGTACTAATACTACTACTATACCTACTGCTACTACTACTACTACTACTTTCAATACTACTACTGCTGCTACTACTACGACTACTACTACTACTACAACAACAACAACTACTACTACTAATACGATTACTACTATTACTATGACTACTATTACTGCTACTACTGGTACAACTACTACTGCTATTATGACTACTACTACTGCCACTACTGCTACTACTACACTACTACTAGAAGTACTACAGCTAGAATTACTACTATTAGTGGTAGAAGTAGCAGTAGCAGCAGCAGCAGCAGTAGCAATAGTTGTAGTAGTAGTTGTTGTAGTAGTAGTAGCTGTAGTAGTAGTAGTAGTAGGAGGAGGAGCAATTGTAGTGGTAGTAGTAGTAGTAGTAGAAGTAGCAACAGTTGTAGTAGTAGTAGTTGTAGCCGTAGTAGTAGTTGTATAAGTAGTAGTAGTGGTGGTAACAATAGTTGTAGTAGTGGTAGTACCTGTTGTAGCAATAGTAGGAGTTGTAGAAGTAGCAGCAGTAGTTGTTGTTATTAAAATTGTAGCAGTAGCAGTATCAGTAGTAGTAGTAGTAGTTGCAACAGCAAAAGTAGTAGTAGTAGTTGTTGTAGCAACAGTAGTGCCAGTATTGGTAGCAGTAGTAGATGTAGTAGCAATTGTAGCAGTAGTAGTAGTGGTAGTAGTAGTAGTAGTAGCAGCAGCAGTAGTTGTCAAAGTTGTAGTGGAAGTATTAGCAGCAGTAAAAGTTGTAGTGGTAGTAGAGACAGTAGTGCTACTAGTAGTAGAAATTGTATTAATATCAGTTGAAGTAGTAGTTGTAGTAGAAGTTATTGTCGTAGTAGAAGTATTAGTAGCAATAGCAGAAAGAGAAACAACATTTGTAGCGCTAGTAGAATCAGTAGCAGCAGTAACAGCAGCAGTAGTAGTAGCAATAGTTGTGGTAGTAGTAATGATAGTAGTTGTAGTAGCAGGATTAGTATTAGTAGTAGTCGTAATAGTAGTAGTAGATGTAGAAGTAGTACTAGTAGTAGTAGTATTAGCCATAGTATTAGTAGTAGTAGTATTATTGGTATCAGTAGTACCAGTAATAGTAGTAGTAGTAGAAGTAGTAGGGGTAGTAGTAGCAATAGTAGTAGTAGCAGTTGCAATAGTAGCAGTAATTGTCCAAGTAGTAGTAGTAGCTTGAGTAGTAGTAGTAGTTATTGTAGCAGTAGCAGCAGTATTAGTAGAAGTACAAGTAGTAGCGATAGTAGTAGCAGAAGTACTATTAGTAGAAGTAGTGGTAGCAACTGTAGTAGTAATATGAGTAATAGTAGTAGTAGTAGTAGTAGCGGTATTAGTTGTAATAGGTATAGTAATATGAGCAATAATAGTAGTAGTAGTTGTAGCAACAGTAATAGTAGTTTTTGTAGTAGTAGTAGTCGTAGTTTAATAGTAGTAGTAGTAGCAGTAGCAGTAGCAGTAATACTAGTAGTAGTCAAAGAAGAAGTTGCCGTCGTTGTCGAAGAAATCGTAGTAGTCATACTCATCGTAATAGTAGTAGTGGTCATTGTAGTAGTAGGAGTTATAGTAGTTGCAGTAGCAACAGCAGTTGTAGTAGCCATAGTAGTAGTAGTAGTATCAGTAGTAGGTGTAGTAGTAGTGATAGTAGAAATAGTAGTAGTGGTCGTAGTAGTAGTAGTAGTAGTAGTCGTTACAGTAGCAATAGTAGTAGTATTAGCAGTCGCAGGAGTAGTAGTAGTGGTGGTAGAAATAGAAGTAGTAGTTGCAGTAGCAATTGTTGCAGTAATAGTAGAAATAGTATTTAGTACTATTACTACTGCTGCTGCAACTACTACTACTACTACTGATACTACTACTACTACAATTTCAATAACAACTACTATTGCTGCTACTTCTACAACTCCTACTACTGCTACAACTGGTACTACTACTACTACTTATACAACTACTTCTATGGCTACTACTACTGCTGCTGCTGCTGTTGCTATTGCTACTACTACTACTACGATTGCTGTTGCTATTGCTACTACTACTGCCACTGCTACTACTCCTACTACTACTACTACCACTACAGCTACTACTGCTGCTGCAACTACTACTACTACTACGGGTACAATTGCTACTACTACTACTACTTCTACTACTACTACTACTGTTGTGGCTATTACTACAACAACTATTGCTATTACTGCTGCTGCTGCAACTACTACTACTACTACGGCTACAATTGCTACTACTACTACTACTGTTGCGGCTATTACTACAACAACTACTGCTACTACTGCTGCTGCTGCTACAGCTACTTCTACCGCTAATGCTGCTGCTGCTACTGCTACTTCTACCACTAATGCTGGAGATACTACTTCTACTGCTATTGCTACTTCTAGCACTAATGCTGCTGATACTACAACTACTACTACTACTGATGCTACTACTATTGCTACTGTTACTGCTTCTACTACTACTACTACCACCACCACCACCACTACTACTTGTAGTAGTATTATTGCTGTTTCTGCTTCTACTACTACTCCTACAACTTGTCCTACTACTACTACTACTACTGATACTACTACTACTTCTACTACCACTTATGTTGCTTCTACTATTAATACTATTTCTACTACAACTACTACTGCTGCTACTGCCACTACTACTGGTACTGCAACTAGTACTACTGTTGTTGCCACTGTTGCTAATACTACTACTACTACAACGACTCCTCTTCCTCCTACTACTACTACTGCAACAACAACAATAACAACTACTACTGCTAACACTACTACTGCTACTGCTGGTATTGCTGCTGCTACTACTACTACTATAACAACTTCTACTTCTGCTACTACTATTGCTGCTACTTCGACAGCTACTACTGTTGTTGTTGCTGCTACTACTACTACTATATTGCGGCTACCACTACTACTGCTGCGGCTACCACTACTACTGTTGCTACTACCACTATTATTACTTATAATACTATTGCTAGTACAACTACTACTACAAATGTTGCTGCTGCTACTGCTAGTATTGGTACTAGTACTACTGCTGTTGCTACTACTAGTACTACTGTTGCTGCTGCTAATTTCACTACTCCTACTATTACAACAACTACTACTGCTACTATAGCAACTACTGCTACGGCTATTATAACAACAATAACGACTACTGTTACTATAGCTACTATTGCTACTACAACTGTTACTACTACTACTATTGACACTACTATTGTTGCTGCTACTACTACGACTACTACTGTTGCAACCGCTATTATTATTACTATTACAAACACTTCTACTGCAACTGCTACCACTACTACTATTGATACTACTGCTGTTGCTACTACTACTACTACTACTACTATTACCACTTGTACTATTGCTATTGCCGCTACTACAACTACTCCTATTACTACTATAAGTACTACTACTGCTCCTACCAGTACTCCTACTACTACTACTACCACTTCTACTATTACTTCTACTACTACTATGACTACTACTACTACAACTACTGCTACTACTACAATAACTAATACAGCAATTACTACTGCTACTACTACTTCTACTACTACTATGACTACTACTACTACAACTACTGCTACTACTACAATAACTAATACAGCAACTACTACTACTACTACTACTTCTACTACTACTACTATTGCAAGTACATCTGCTATTACTGCTCCTATTCTTGCAACTAATACTAATGCTACTACTAATACTACTACTACTACTACTACAACAACAACAACAACAACAACTACTACTACTAGTACTACTACTTTCTACTACTACAACTACTATTATGACCACTACTACTACTATTGCTACTACTTCTACTACTACTACAACTACTACTACTGCTTCTACTACTTCGACTACTACTACTACAACAACAACAACTACTACAACTACTACTACTACTACCTCAACTACAACAACTACTACAACAACACTACTAGCACTACTACTACTCCTGCTACTACTACAACTATGACTACTACTAGTTCTACTTCCACTAATACAGCTACAATTGTAACTACTACTACTACTATAACAACTGCTACTCCTACAACTATTATTGCTACTACCTCTGTGATGACTACAACTACTACTACTATTACTACTACTACTACTTGCACTACTACTACCACTCCAGCGACTACTACTCCAACTACAACTGTAACAACTGCTACTATAGCTGCTACAGCTACTACTACAAATGCTACTTGTACTACTACTATAACTACTACTACATCTACTATTACAACTACTACTATTGTGACTACTGTTACTACTGCAACTCCTACTACAACAGCTACTATAGTGACAATTATTACTAATTCTATTGCTACTACTATTGCTACTACTATTGCTACTTCTACTACAACTATCACTACTACTACTATTACTACTTCTACCACTACCACTACTGCTACTACTGCTTCAGCTACTCCAGCTATTATTACTACCACTGCCGTTGCTACTACTACTGCTACTATTGCCACTGCTACTCCCATTGTTGATACAACAACTATAACTACTATTACTATAACTACTACTTCTACAACTGCTATTACTACTACTACAACTACTCCTACTACTACTGATACTACTGCCACTACAATTACTACAACTACTACTATCACTACCGCTGCTACTATTACTACTACTATTACTACTACTACTACAATTGCTACAATTACTACTGTTACTACTACTTCTACTATTACTACTGCTACTACTATTACTACTTTTATTACTATTACTATTACTACTACTACTACTATTACTCTTACTACTACTACTTTTACTACTACAACTACGGCTACTGCTCCCACTACTGCCATTACTGCTACTACAACTATTGCTACTACTATACTACTACTGCTATTGCTGTTGCCGCAACCACTATTATTACTACTACAATTACTGCTATTACTACTATCACTACAGCTACTACAACTACTACAACTACTTCTACCACTACTACAGCTTCTACTACTACTACTATTGCTACCACAACAACGACAACAACTACTACTACAACTACTGCCACTACTACTACTACTCATACTACTACTTCTTCTCATGCTACTACTGCTACTTCTGCTACATCTACTACAACTACTACTACTTCTACTATTACTACTACTTCTGTTACGGCTACTGCTACTGCTACTACTTCTCCTACAACTAATATGTCATCTACTAATACTACTTCTCCCATTAATAGTAATACTACCAAAACTAATACTACTGATACTGCTATTACTACAAATACTAATACTAATACAATAATTTCTGCTAGTACTACTACAACTACTACTACTAGTATGACTACTGCTCCTGCTACAACTGCTATCACTACTGCTGCTACTATTTCTGCCTCTACTACTACTACTAATGTTGTTACTACTACTACTACCGCTACTACTACTACAACTACTACTTCTCCGACTACTACTACTTCTGCAACTACTACTCCTACTCTTACTACTACTACTACTACTATAAAATTTGCCGCTACTATTGATATCACTACTTCTAGAACTATGACTACAGTAACTACTAGTACTACTACTATTATAAGTGCTGTTGCTACTAACACTTCTACCACTACAACTGTTGCTACAGATACTACTACTACAACTATTACAACTGCTCATACTAGTACTACTTCTGCTACTACTGTAGTTACTACTAAAACTACTACTACTACTGCTACTATTACTACAACTACTACTTCTACTACAGTTACTACTACTGCTTCTATAATTGCTATTATTGCTACTTCGGGTACAAGTACTACTACTACTATAAATATAACAACAACAACTACTACTACTGTTACTGCTGCTACTACTACTACTACTACTACTACTACTACTACTACTACTACTACTACTACTACTACTACTACTACTACTATAGCTACTACTAAGCTACTTCGGGTTCTACTGCTGCTGCTACTTCGGGTACTACTACCACCACCACCACCACCACCACTACTACTACCACTACTACTTCTACAAACACTCCTACTACTACTTCAAACACTACTACTACTGCTCCTATTGCTACTACTACTTCAGCTTCTACTACTACGCCTACTACTACTATTACTACTCCTACTACAATTACTACTACTGTCACTATAACTACAACTACTCCTGCTGTTGGTACTTTGGGTACTTCTACTACAACTGCCATTACTACTTCTACAAATGCTACTATTGCTGCTTCGGACACTACTATTACTGCCCTCACAGCTACTACTCCTACTACTACTATTACTACTACTACTATATCTATTAATACTAGTACTACTATCGCCACCACAACTACTGCTACTACTTCTAACACTACTTGTACAACTACTTCTACTACTACTAGTACTACTACTGCTACTACTATTGTTGCTGCTATTGCTAGTACTACTACTACTACTTCTGCTACTACTAATTCTACTACTACAACTACGACTCTTGCTGCTACTACTTCTACTATGACTACTTCTGCTACTTCGACTGCTACAACTACTACTACAACTACTATTACCTTAGCTATTACTACTACGACTAGTACTTCTACTACTACCATTACCATAGTGGCTACTACTACTACTACTATTTCTACTACTGCCTCTACTACTGCTAGTGCTGCAACCACTACTATTACTACTACTACTACTACTATTACTTCTACTACAACGATAACTATTATTACTATTACTACTGCTGCTATCAGTAGCACAACTACTACGGCTACTGCTACTGCTAATATGCGTACTACAACTATTACTACTACTACTTCTACTACTACTAGTACTACTACCAATATTACTACTTCTATTACTACTATTGCTGCTACTACTGCTACAACTATTGTTCTTGCATCAACTTCTGCTATCGCTACTACGCCTACTACTGCTACAGCTACCACTATTACTACTGCAACTACTACTATTACTGCTACTAATATTACTACTTCTATTATTACTGCTACAACTGCTACTACTATAACTTATCCTCCTTCAACTAATTCTGCTACTACCATCGCATCTAGTACTGCTACTATTACTCAAAGTACAACAATAATAACTACTATTACTACTTCTACTACCGTTACGACTACTACTACTACTACAACTGCTGTTGCCACTATAGCTCCTATTGCTACTACTGCTACTACAACTACAACTGCTACTACTACTGCTACTACTCCTATTACTATTATTACTATTGCTACTTCTATTGCAACTACAATTTCTACTTCTAGTACTACTACTGCTATGACTACTGTGACTCTTACAGCTTATGTTGCTACAAAAACTACTTTTACAACAATAACTGCTGCTGCTACTATTGCTGTTGCAGGTACTACTGCTACCACTACCCACTACTACTACCACTACTACTACCACTACTACTACTGCTGCTGCTGCTGCTGTTGCTACTGCTACAAATCCTACTATAGCTATTGCTACTACTGCTATAACTACTACTACTTCTAGTACTTCTACTATTACTACTATTGTAACAACTAGTACTACTATTACAACAACAACAATAACTACTACTACTACTACTTAACCAACTACTTCTACTATTGTCGCTACTCCTACTCCTACAACTACTACTAGAGCTACTTTTGCCACAACTTCAACTATTACAACTACTGCTGCTACTGCTGCTGCTGCAACTGCTAACACTACTACTACTACCACTGCAATTGCGACTACTACTACTACAACTACTACTAATACTAACACTTCTCTTACCACGACTGTTACTCTGACTACCGTTACTGTGACTACTACTACTCCTACTTCTGCGACTATTGCTACTACTACTACTATTACAACTCTTACTACTGCTATGATTATGGCTAAGACTAATGTTGCTACTATTGCTACAACAACTGCAACTACGACTATTGCTACTAATACTTCTACTACTACTACAACTTCTGCTACTTCTACTACTGCTACAACTATTACAATTACTTCTGCTACTATTGCTGCTACTATTAAAACTGCTGCTACTACTATAGCTACTACTAATAATAATAATACTGCTACTTCTACAAATGCTATTACCGCTACTTTCGGCACTACTACTACTGCTGCTATTACTACTACTTCTATAACTACTACTACTACTTCGGGTACTACTACAACTGCTACTACTACTACTACTAATACCACTCTTGCTACTCAGGATACTACTACTACAACTTCCACCACCACCACCACCACCACTACTACTACTTCTACAAATGCTACTACTGCTACTTCGGGTATAATACAACAACTACTACAACAACAACAACAACAACAACAACAATAATAAAAAAAAAAACTACTACTACTCCTACTACTACTATTACTATAACTATTACTGCTACTGTGCTATTGCTACAACAACAACAACGACAACTACTACCATCACTGCTACAACTACTACCACTACAACTACTTCTACTAATACTAGTACTACTACTGTTACTACTACTACTACTACTTGTAATACTACTAGTACTACTACTACTACTATTATTACAACTACTTCAAGTACAACTAGTACTACTACTACTACAACTACGGCTACTGCTGCTACTACTACTACTACTTCTACTACTACTAATTCTACTACTAAAGCTATGACTCATGTTGCTACTACTTGAACTACTACTTCTGTTAAATCGACCACAACAACAACAACAACAACAACAACAGCAACAACAACAACAACAACAACTACTACTACTATTACTACAGTGGCTACAACAACAACTACTACTTCTACGGCTGCTTCTACTACTACCACTACAACTACTACAACTACTACTACTGCCCTTGCTTCTACTACTATCATTGCTAGTACAACAGCTACAACTTCTGCTACAACAACTATAGCAACTACTACAACTACGACTACCACTACAATTACTACTAGTGCCACTACTGTTACTGCCACTTCTATTACTATTACTACTCCTACTACTGCCACTATTACTTCTACTACCACCACTAATGCTGCAACTACTATTACTACTTCTACAATTGTTGTTATCGCTGCTGCTGCTACTACTACCACTAATACTGCTACTACTATACTGCTACTTCCACTACTACTACTTCTATTACCACTGCTACTTTTGTTACTTCTACTACTACTACTAATACTACTACTACTACCAATACTGCAACTAATAGAATAACTACTACTACTGCTGCTGCTACTTCTACTACTACTACTACTATTATTACTACTACTACTACTACTACTACTACTACTTCAACTACTATTGCTACAACTACCACCACTACTACTAGTACTGCAGCTACTACTACAACTACTACTACTTCTACTTCAACTACTACAACTACTGTGACTACTACTTATACAACTACTATTACTGTTGCTACTACTACCCAAACTACTACTACATCAACAACAACTACTACTACAACTACTACTGCAACTACTACTACTACTACTTCTATAACTTCTACTACATCTACTACTACTACTACTCCTAATACTCCAACTATAACTTCCACAACGACTACTACTACTACTACTATTACTACGACTATAATTACTACTACTGCTACTACTGCCACTACTACGACTGCTACAACTACTACAAGTACGACTACTACTACTCCTCCTCCTCCTAATACTCCAACTACAAATTCCACTACTATTACTACCACTACTACTATTACTATGACTACAACTACAACTACTCGTACTTCTGTTGCTACTCCTACTACAAGTATGACTACAACTACTACTACTCAACTACTACTACTACTTCAATTACTACTACAACCACGATAAATACTACTACTACTACTACCACTAATTCTACTCCTACGACTAGTACTACTCCTCCTACTACTAATACAACTACTATTACTACTACTACTACCCTAACAACAGCTACTACTATTGCTACTACTTTTACTACTACCACCACTAATACTACTTCTACCACTACTACTACAACTACAACTACGACTACTACTTCTACTACTACTCCTACCAACTACTACTACTACTACTACTACTACTACTACTACTACTACTACTACTACTACTAATACTACTACTACTACTACTACTATAGCTTTTCCAACTACGAATGTTACAACAACAAATACTAATACTAATGCTACTCCTACTACTACTCCTATTACAACAATAACTACTACTACTATTACTACTAATTCTACTCCTACTACTGCTACTACTCTGACTCCTACTACTAATACAACTACTATTATTATTGTTGCTGCTACTACTACTCTTACTCCTACTACTACTGCTACTACTGCTTCTACTACTACTACTACTATTGCTCCTAATACTCCAACTACAACTAAAACAACTTCTACAATGACTATTACTATTATAACTACTACTCCTGCTACTACTACAACTACAGCAACTACTACTACTACTACTAATGCTACTACTTCTACTACTACCACCACTAATACTACTACTTCAATAACAACTATGACTACTACTATTACTCCTACCACCACTACTGCTACTACTACTACTACTACTACTACTACTAATACTCCTTTTCTACTGCTGCTACTGCTGCTTCTTCTGCTGCGACTGGTACAAGTACTAATACTAAAGCTAATACTACTCTTACAACTACTGCTATTATAATAATAACAACAACAAGTACTACTACAACCACTACTACTACAACTATAACTATAACTACTACTACTCCTACTGCTACTACTACTAATGCTACTACAATAACAACAACTACCACTTCTACTCATACAACTACTATTACAGCGACTACTACAAATACAACTACTATTACTATTGCTACTATTACCCAAATTACTACTACTATTGCTACTACTACAACTGCAACAACAACAACAACTACTACTACTACAACTGCTACTACCACTACTCCTCCTCCTAATACTCCAACTACAACTTTCACTACTACTACTACAACTACTAATATTACTACGATTCTGACTACTACTTGTGGTACTAGTAGTTGTAGCAGTAGTAGTAGTAGTAGTAATAGTTGGAGTATTTGTAGTAACAGTAGTAGTATTTGTCGAAGTAGTCGCAGTGCTTGTAGTAGTAGTTGTAGTAGTAGTGTAGTTGTAGTAGTTGTATTAGTAGTAGTAGAGGTAGGAGAAGTAGCAATAGTAGCAGTAATAGTTGTAGCGTAGTAGTAGGAGTAGTAGTAATAGTAGTAGTAGCAGTAGCAGTAGTTGTAGTGGTAATAGTTGTAGTAGTAGTAGAAATAGTAGTTGCAGTAGTGCCAGCAGTGGTGGTAGTCATAGTAGCAGTAATATGAGTAGTAGTAGTGGTAGTAGCACTAGTAGAAGAAGTAATGGTAGAAATTGGTTCAAGCGTAGGAATAGAAGTAGTAGTAATAGTTATAGTAGCAGTATAACTAGTAGTAGTAGTTAGTTGTAGTAGTAGTAGTAGTTGGTGGAGGAGTAGTTGTAGTAGTAGTAGTAGTAATAGTAGTAGCAGCAGCAGCAAAAGTAGTAGTAGTAGCAGTAGTAGTTGCAGTAGAAGTAGTAGTCGCAATAGTAGTTTTAGTAATAGTAGTAGTAGTTGTTGTTGTTGTAGTAATAGTAGAAGTAGATTTATTAATAGCGTAGTTATAGTAGAGGTGGTGGTGGTAGTAGTAGTAGTACTAGTTGCAGTAGCTGTAGTAGTGGTCATTATAGTAGTAGTAGCAAGAGTAGTAGAAGTAGCAGTAGTAGTCATAGTAGTTGTTGTAGTTGTAGAAGTAGAAGTTGAATTCGTAGTATAAGTAGTAGTAGCTGTAGTAGTAGTACTAGTAGCAATAGCAGCAGTCAAAGTAGTAGTAACAATAATAGTAGAAGTTGTTGTTATAGTTGTAGTAGTAGCAGTAGTAGTATTAGTAGCAATAGTAGCAGTTGAAGTAGTAATTATTGTTGTAGTAGTAGTAGTAGTAGTACGAGTAGAAGTAGTAGTAATTGTTGTAGGAATAGCTGTAATTATGGTAGTAGTTGCAATTTTAGTAGTAGTAGTAGGAGGAGTAGTAGTAGTAGTAGTAGTAGTAGTAGTAGTAGTAGTTGTAGGAGTTGCAGTAGTAGTGGTAGTTGTATAAGTAGTAATAGTAGGGGTAGTAGCAGTAGTAGAAGTAGTTGCAGTGGTTATAACTATAGTAGTAGTAGCAGATGTAGTAGCAGTAGTATTTGTAGTAGTCGTAGTTGAAGTAGCAGTAGTTGTAGTAGCTATAATACTAACAACAAAAGTAGCAACAACATTACTAGTACTAGTAGTCATAGGAGGAGCAGAAGTAGTAGTAGTAGTAGCAGCAACAGTAGTAGAAGCAACAACCTTAGTAGTAGTAGTTGTACTAGCACCAGTAGTAGCAAATGCAGTAGTAGTAATAGTGGCAATAGTAGTAGTAGTAGTAGCATTTGTAGTAGTATTAGTAGCAAAAGTAGGAGTACCATAAGTAGTAGAAGATGTAGAAGCATTAGTGGCGGTAGTAGTATTACTAGAAGTAGTTGTACGAGCAGCTGAAATAGTAGTAATCTTTGTTGTTGTAGCTAAAGTAGTAGTAGGAGTAGCAGCAACAGTAGTAGTAGTGGTAGTAGCAGTAGTGGTAGTAGTAGTAGTAGTAATAGCAGCAGCAGCAGTAGCAATAGTTGCAATAGTTGTAGTAGTAGTAATAGTAGTAGTTGTAGTAGTAGCAGCCGCAGCAGCAGCAGCAGCAGTAGTAATAATAGTAGTAGTAGAAATAATAGTAGCAGTAATAGTAATAGTAGCAGTAGTAGTTGCAGCAGTATTAGTAGCAGAAGTAGTAGTTGTAGGAGAAGTAGTGGTTGTAGCGGAAGCAGTAATAGTGGCAATTGTTGTACTAGTAGTGGTAGTAGTAGCAGTAGTATCAGTATGAGCAGCAGTAGTAGAACTAGTTGCAATATCAGCAGTCTAGGTAGTAGTAGTAGTAGTAGCAGCAGTAGCAGTAGCAGTAGAAGTAGTAGTAGACATTGTAGTAGTTATAGTAATAGTTGCAGAAGTAGTATTAGTAGTAGGAGTAGCAGGAGGAGTAGTAGTAGTAGTAGTAGCAGAAGTAATAGCAGTAGTACTTGTAGTAGTAGTAGCTGTAATACTAGTAGCAATAGTAGTATTAGTAGGAGATGTTGTATGAGTATTAGTTGTAGCAACAACAACAACAATACTAGTAGTAATAGTTGTAGTAGTAGTAGTAGTAGAAGAAGTAGTAGTAGTACTTATAGTAGAAGTAGTAGTAGTAGTTGTTGTTGTAGGAGTTGCAATAGTAGTAGTAGCCATAGCAGCAGCAGTAGTACTAGTAGAAATAGTAGTAGTAGCAGTAGTCGCAGTGCTAATAGTAGTAGTGTTGTAGTAGTTGTAGTAGTAGTAGTAGCAAAAATAGTAGTTGTTTGTAGCGATTGTTGCATCAGCAGTGGTAGTAATTGAAACAGTAGTGGTAGCAGCAGCCAAAGTAGTACTTGTAGTAGTACTAGTAGTAGTATTGGTTGGAGTAGTAGGAGGAGGAGAAGTAGTTGCAAAAGTAGGAGTAGCAGCGGTAGCAGCTACAGTAGTAGTAATAGTAGAAGTAGTGTTAGTAGCAGTAGCAATAGTAGTAATAGTAGCAATATTAATAGCAGTTGTAGCTGCTGTAGAAGTAGTAGTAGCAAAAGCATGAGTAGCAAAAGTAGTTGAAGAAGAAGTACCAATATCTGTAATAGTAGCTGCAACAGTTATATTAGTAGTAGTTGCAGCAGCAGCAGAAGCAACAGTATTAGTGGCGATAGTAGTATTACTAGAAGTAGTAGTAGGAGCAACAGCAATAGCAGTAGTAGTCTTCGTTGTTGTAGCAGAAGCAGTAGTGGGAGTAGTAGCAGTAGTAATAGTAGTGGTAGTAGTAGTCGTAGTAGTGGTGGTGGTGGTGGTAATAGTAGTAGTAGTAGTAGGAGTAATAGCAGTAGAAGTAGTAGTAGTTGTAGTAGCAGCAGTAGGAGTAGCAGCAGCAGCAGTAGTAGTAGTAATAATAGTAGTAGTACTAGCAGCAGCAGCAGCAGCAGTAGTAGTAGTAGTAGTAGTAGTAGCAGTAGTGATAGTAGTAGCAGCAGTAGGAGTAGTACCAGTAGTAGTATTAGCATTTGTCGTAGCAGTAGAAGTCGTAGTAGTTGCTATAGTAGTTGTAGTAGTAGTATTAGTAGTAGTAGTAGTTGTTGTTGTTGTTGTTGTAGTAGTAGTAGTAGTTGTTGTTGTTGTTGTTGTAGTAGTAGTAGTAGTAATAATAATAGTAGTGATAGTAGTAGTAGTAGTAGTAGCAGCAGCAGCAGTAGTAGTCGCAGAAGTAGTAGCAGTAGGAGAAGTAGCGGTTGTCGCGGAAGCGGTAATAGTAGTAGCTATAGTAGTTGTTGTTGTAGTAGTAGTAGCAGCAATATCAGTAGCAGCAACAGTAGTAATTGTAATAGCAGCAATGGTAGTCTTAGTTGTAGTAGTAGTGGTAGTAGTAGGAGAAGTAGTAGTAGAAGTAGTAGCAGTAGTTGATGTAGAAGTAGTAGTTGTTGTAGTTGTAGTAGAACTAGTAGTTGTAGGACAAGTTACTGTAGTTGTGGTTGTTGCTGTAGTCGCAGTAATGGTAGTAGCAGCTGTAGCTGTAGAAGTAGTAGCAGAAGTAGTTGTTGTAGTAGTCGTAGCAGTCATAACATCTGTAGTAGTAGTACAGGTAGTAGCAGAAGTCATAGTGGTATCATTAGTAGTAGAAGTAGTAGTAAGAGAATCAATAGTAGCCACTGTAGGAGTGGTAGTAGCAGAAGCATTAGCAGTAGTAGTAGTTGTTGGAGTAGTAGCCGTAGTAGTAGCAATAGTTGTAGTAGTAGTAGAAGTGGTAATAGTAGCTATAGTAGTTATGGTAGTAGTAGTCATAGTAGTAGGAGCTGTAGTAGTTATTATCATAGAATCAATAGCATTGGGAGTTCTAGCATCAATAGTAGTAGTTGTTGGAGCGATATTAGTTGAAGTTATAGTAGCACCATCCGTAGAGGTAGTTGTAGGAGCAGTTTCAATAGTTGTAGGAGTTGTAGTAGTGGTAGTAGGAGCAGCATCAAAAGTAGTAGGAGTAGCATTTGCAGTAGCAGTAGTTGAAGTTGTAGTTATAGTAGCAGGAGTACTTGTAGTAGTAGTTGTCATAGATATAGTGGGAATAGAAGCAGTAGTTGTAGTAGTAGTAGGAATGATAGTAGTAGTAGCAGCAATAGCAGCAGGCCTAGTAGTAGCAGTAGTATTGGCACTAGGAGAAGTAGCAGTAGTATTAGTAGTAGTAGCACTACCAGAAGTAGCAATAGTAGCAATTGTCGTTGTAACAGTAGTAGTAGTAGTAGTAGCAGTAGCAGTAGCAGCAGTAGTAGTAGTAGTAGTAGCAACAACAACAACAACAGTAGTAATAGTAGTAGTAGTAGTAGTAGTAGTAGTAGTCAAAACAGTAGGAGAGGTAGAAGTAGTAGCAACCTTAGTTGTAGTAATACTAGCAGCAGTAGTACTAGTAGTAGTAGTTGTAGTTGTAGTTGTAGTAGTAGTAGTACTAGTAGTAGTAGTTGCAGTAGTACTAGTAGTAGTAGTTTAGTGGTAGCAGTAGTAGTAGTAGTAATAGTAGCGACAGTAGTAGCAGCAGCAATAGTACTAGTAGTAGTAGTTGTAGTAGTAATAACAGTAGCAACAGCAACAGCTGTAGAAGTAGTAGTTGCAGTAGCGATAATCGCAGTAGTAGCAATAGTAACAGTCATAGTTGTTGTAGTTGTAGTTTTAGTGGTAGCAATAGTAGCAGAACTAGTTATAGTAGTAGTCACGGCAAACATAGTAGAAGTAGCAGAAGTAGTAGTAGTTGTAGTATTAGTAGCAGTAATTACAAAAGCAGTTGTAGTTGTCATTGTAGCAGTAGTAGCAGTAGTAGCAACAGTAGAACTTGCTGTAGTAGTTAGCTGTTGTAGTAGAAATAGTGGTCGTTGTTGTGGTAGTAGTAGTATTAGTAGTAATAGTAGCAGTAGTAGTAGTGGTATTAGTAATAGAGGGAGCAGTAGTGGTAGTAGTAGTAGTAGTAATAGTAGTAGTAGAAGTAGTAGTATTAGTAGTAGATGTAGTCATAGTTGTAGTAGAAGAAGTAGTAGTAGTAGAAGTCATAGTAGTAGTCATAGCGGCTGTAGTAGTAGTAGAAGTAGTAGCAGAAGTAGTAGTAGTAGCAGCAGTAATATGAGTAGTATTAGTGGTAGTAGTACTAGCAGCATAAGTAATGGTAGAGATTTCTTTAGGCATAGGGGTAGAAGTAGTAGCAGTAGTTATAGTAGTAGTAGAAGTAGTAGAAGTAGGTGGAGGAGTAGTTGTAGTAGTAGTAGTAGTAATAGTAGTAGTAGTAGTAGTTGAAGTAGTAGTAGTAGTAGTAATTGTAATAGAAGTAGTAGTCGCAGTAGTAGTAGCTGTAGTGATAGTAGTAGGAGTAGTTGTAGTAGTAGTAGAAGTAGTTTCATTAGTAGCATAGTTGTAGTTGCAATAGTAGTAGGAGTAGTAGTAGCGGTAGTAGTAGTAGTTGTTGTTGCAGTAGCTATAGTAGTGGTCATTATAGTAGTAGTAGCAGGAGGAGTAGTAGTAGTAGTAGTTGTAGTAGTAGTCATAGTAGTAGTTGTTGTACTTGTAGAAGTAGAAGTTGAATTAGTAGTAGAAGTAGTTGTAGCAGTAGTAGCAGTAGTCGTAGTACCAGTAACAATAGCAGCAGTCAAAGTAGTAGTAATAGTAATAGTAGTTGGTGTTGTTGTCGTAATAGTAGTAGTTGTAGGAGTAGAAGTAGTAGTAGTAGTTTTAGAAATAGTTGTAGTTGTAGTAGTAGTTGCAGTTGCAGTAGCAGTAGCATGAATAGTAGTAGTAGTAGTAGTAGTTGTTGTTGTTATTGTTGTTGTGGTAGGAGTTGTAGTAGTCGTGATAGTTATATAAGTAGTAATAGCAAGGGTAATAGCAATAGTACAAGCAGTTGTAGTAGTTATAACTTAGTAGTAGTAGCAGAAGTTGTTGGAGTCATATTGTAGTAGTAGTAGTTGAAGCAGCAATAGCTGTAGTAGCTGTCATACTAACAGCAGCAGTAGCAGCAGCATTACTAGTACTAGTAGTTCTAGTGGCGGAAGTATTAGTTGTAGTAGTCGTAGGAGGAGCAGAAACAGCAGCTGCAGAAGCAACAGTAGTAGCAATAGTAGTAGTACTGGCACCAGTAGTAGCATATATAGTACTAGTAATAGTAGCAATAATAGTAGTAGATGTAGCATTTGTAGTAGTATTAGTGGCAAAAGTAGGAGTACCAAAAGTAGTAGAAGATGTAGCAGCATTAGTGGCGGTAGTAGTATTACCAGAAGTAGTTGTACGAGCAGCAGCAGCAGTAGTAGTAATCTTTGTTGTTGTAGCTATAGTAGTAGTGGGAGTAGCAGTAGCAGTAGTAGTAGTGGTAGCAGTAGTAGTAGTGGTAGTAACAGTAGTGGTAGTAGCAGTAGTAGCAATAGTTTCAATAGTTGTAGTAGTAGTAATAGTAGTAGTTGTAGTAGTAGTGGTTGTAATAGTAGTAGTAGTAGTAGTAGTAGTAGTAGTAGTAGTAGTAGTAGTAGTAGTAGTAGTAATAATAATAATAGTAGTAGTAGTAGAAATAATAGTAGCAGTATAGTAATAGCAGTAGTAGTAGCAGAAGTAGTAGTAGTAGGAGAAGTAGTGGTTGTAGCGGAAGCAGTAATAGTGGTAGTTATTGTGGTAGTAGTGGTAGTAGCAGTACCAGCAGCAACAGTACCAGCAGCAACAGTAGTACTAGTTGCAATAGCAATAATCGAAGTAGTAGTAGCAATAGTAGCAGCAGCAACAACAACAGTAGTGCTAGTAGTAGTAGTAGTAGTAGTAGACATAGTGGTAGTTGTAGCAGTAGTTGCCGAAGTAGTATTAGTAGCAGGAGTAGTTGTAGTAGTAGTAGTAGTAGTAGTAGTAGTAGTAGTAGTGTGGTGGGTTGGTTGGGTTTTTTTTGTTTTTGTTGTTAGGTGTGGTGGTGGTGGTGGTGGTAGTGGTAATAAGTAGAAAATAGTAGGGGTAGTAGCAATAGCACAAGTAGTTGTAGTAGCTATAGCTATAGTAGTAGTAGCAGAAGTAGTAGCAATAGTACTTATAGTAGTAGTAGTAGTAGTAGCTGCAATACTAGTAGCAATAGTAGTATTAGTAGGAGAAGTTGTATGAGTAGTAGTTGTAGCAGCAACAACAACAATAGTAATAGTAATAGTTATATTAGTAGTAGTAGAAGTAGTAGTAGCAGTTGCAGTAGTAGTAATAGTCGTAGCAATAGCAGCAGTACTGGTAGAAATAATAGTAGTAGTAGTAATAGTAGTAATAGCAGTAGTAGTTGTAGTAATAGTAGTAGTAATATTAGTAGCAGAAGTAGTAGTTGTTGGTAGCTATTGTTGCATCAGTAGTAGTAATAATTGCAACAGTAGTGGTAGTAGCAGCAGAAGTAGTACTTGTACTAGTAGTACTAGTAGTGGTATTAGTTGTAGTAGTAGTAGTAATTGTGGTAGTAGTAGGAGGAGAAGTAGTAGCAGAAGTAGTAGTAATAGTGGTAGTAGCTACAGTAGTACTAATAGTAGAAGTAGTAATAGTAGTAGTAATAGTGCGGCAGCAGTAGCAGCAGTAGTAGCAGTAGCAATAATAGTAACGATAGCAATATTAATGGCAGTTGTAGCAGTGGTAGAAGTCATAGTAGCAAAAGCAGGAGTAGCAAAAGTAGTTGAAGAAGTGGTACCAGTATCTGTAATAGTAGCCGCAGTAGGTGTATTAGTAGTAGTTGCAGCAGCTGCAAAAGTAGCATTATTAGTGGCGATAGTAGTATTACTAGAAGTAGTAGCTGGAGCAGCTGCAAACGCAGCAGTAGTGTTCGTTGGTGTAGCAGCAGTAGTCCTAGGAGTAGTAGCAGTTGTAATAGTAGTGGTTGCAGTAGTAGTAGTAGTTGTAGTACCAGTAGTGGTGGTGGTGGTAGTAGTAGTAGCAGGAGTAATAGCAGTAGTAATAGTAGTTGTAGTAGTAGCAGTGGCAGCAGCTGTAGTAGTAGCAGTAGGTGTAGTAGTAGTAGGAGTAGGGGCAGTAGTAGTATTAGCATTAGTCATAGCAGTAGCAGTCATAGTAGTTGTTGTAGTAGTTGAACTACTACTACTACTACTACTACTATTACTACTACTACTAGTAGCAGCAGTAGTAGTAGTAGCAGCAGCAACAGTAGTAGTAGTAGTGCTAGTAATAATAGTAGTAATAATAGTAGTAGTAGTAGCAGCAGCAGTAGTAGCAGAAGTAGTAGCAATAGGAGAAGTAGCGGTTGTTGTGGAAGCTGTAATAGTAGTGGCTATAGTAGTAGTAGTGGTAGTAGTAGTTGTAGCAGTATAAGTAGCAGCAATAGTAGTAGTTGTAGTAGCAGCAATGGTAGCAGCAGTAGTAGTAGCAGTGGTAGTGGTAGGAGAAGTAGTAGTTGAAGTAGAAGTAGTAGTTGTTGTAGTTTGAGTAGAAATAGCATTTGTAGGACAAGTTGCAGTAGTTGTGGTTGTTGTTGTAGTCGCAGTAATATTAGTAGCAGCTGTAGCTATAGAAGTAGTAACAAAAGTTGTTGTTGTTGTAGTTGTAGCAGTCATAGCATCCGTAGTTGTAGTAGAAGTAGTAGCACAAGTCATAGTGGTGTCATTAATAGTATAAGTAGTAGTTAGAGCATCAATAGTAGCCACTGAAGGAGTGGTAGTAGCAATAGCATCAGCAGTAGAAGTAGTAGTCGTTGGAGTAGTAGTAGTAATAGTAGCAATAGTTGTAGTAGTAGTAGAAGTGGTAGTAGTAGCTGTAGTAGGAGCAGCTCGAGCTATAGTAGTTATGGTAGTAGTAGTCATAGAAGTAGGAGCTATAGTAGTTATTATCATAGAAGCAGTAGCATTGGGAGTTCTAGCATCAATAGTTGTTGTTGTTGGAGCGATATTAGTTGATAATGTAGTAGCAGCAGCCATAAAGGTAGCTGGAGGAGCAGTTTCAGTAGTTGTAGGAGTTGTAGTAGTGGTGGTAGGAGCAACCACAAAAGTAGTAGGATTAGCATTTGCAGTAGTAGAAGTTCAAGTAGTAGTCGTCATAGCAGGAGTACTTGTAGTAGTAGTTATCATAGCCATGGTGGGAATAGCAGCAGCAGTTGTTATAGTAGCAGCAGTAGAAGCAGTCCTAGTAGTAGCAGTAGTATTGGTACTAGGAGTAGTAGCAGTAGTATTAGTAGTAGTAGCTCTACCAAAAGTAGCAGTAGTAGCAATTGTAGTAGTAATAGTAGTAGTAGTAGTAGTAGTAGCAGTAGTAGTAGTTGTTGTTGTTATAGAAGTCGTAGTAGTTGTAGTAGAAATAGTAGTCATTGTTGTAGTAGTAGTAGTATTAGTACTAATAGTGGTAGTAGTAGTGGTGGTATTAGTGATAGAGGGAGCAGCAGTGGTAGTAGTAGTTGTAGTAACAGTAGTAGTAGAAGTGGTAGTATTAGTAGTAGTCATAGTCGTAGTTGTAGTAGAAGAAGTAGTAGTAGTAGAAGTCATAGTAGTAGTAGTAGTAGCTGAAGTAGTTGTTGTAGCCGTAGTAGTAGCAGAAGTAGTAATCGCAATAGTAGTAGCCACCGTATTAGTAGTAGTAGTAGTAGTAGTAGCAATACTAGAAGGAGTAGGAGAAGTAGTCGTAGGAGTAGCAGTTACAGTAGTAGTAGCAGTAGGATTAGTAGCAGTAGCAGTAGGAGTATCATTTGTAAAAATAATAGTAGTTATAGTTATTGCAGGAGTAGTACTAATAGTAGTAGTAGTAGTAGAAGGAATAGTAGCAATAGTAATTATAGTAGAGCAGCAGCAGCGACAGTAGTCATAGTAGCAGTTGTTCTAGTAGTAGTAGTAGTAGCAGGAGCAGTAGTATTACTAGCAATTATAGTAGTAATATTAGCTGTTGCAGTAGCCGTAGTAGCAGTAGTTATAGTAGATAGCAGTAGTTGTCGAAGTAGGTGAAGTAGTGGTAGTAGTAGCAACGGCAGCAGGTGCAGCAGCAACAGGAGTAGTAGCAGTTGTAGTACTAGTTATAGTAGTTGTAGTAGTAAAAGTAGTAGTAGCAAAAATTATTGTAGTGGCAGTTGTAGTAGGGGTTGTAGAAGTTGTAGTAGCAAGAGTATAAGTTATAGTAGCAATAGTAGCTATAGTAGCATGGGCAGTTGTCAATGTAATAGTTGTGGTAGCAGTAGTAGGAATAGTAACAGTAGTGGTAGTAGTAGCAATAATACTAGTAGTAGTTGTAGTCGTAGCAGTAGAAGTAGTAGTAGTAGTTTTAGTAGTCGGGTACTAGTAGTAGTAGCAGCAACAATAGTAGTAGTAGTAGCATTAGTAGCAGCAGTAGTAGCAGCAGCAGCAGTAGTAGTAGTAGCAATAATAATAGTAGAAGCAGCAGTAACAGTCGCAGTAGTTGTATAGTTATAGTAGGAGTTATAGTAGTAGTAATAGTAGTGGCAGTAGTAGAAGTAGTAGCAATAATAGCAATAGTAGCATAAGTAGTAGTAGTAGTAGAAGTAGTAGTTGTTGTAGTCGTGGCAGTCATAGTAGCTGTAGCAGTAGTAGTAGTTGTTGTTATTGTTGTTCTGATAGTTGTATTAGTAATAGTATAAGCATTAGTTGCAGAAGTAGCAATAGTTGTAGTAGTAGCAGTAGAAGCAATAGTAGGATTAGCAGTACTTGTAGTAGTAGTAGTAGTCGTAGCAGTAGTATAGGCAGTAGTTATATTGGAAGTAGTAGTAGTAGTTGTTGTTGTAGTAGAAATAGTAGTCGTAGTCGTAGTAGTAGTAGTAGTAGTATTAGTAGTAATAGCAGTAGTAGTGGTAGTGGTGCTAGTGATAGCAGCAGCAGCAGCAGTAGCAGTATTAGCAGAAGTAGTAGTATTCATAGTAGTAGTAGTCGTAGTAGTAGTCATTGTAGCCATAGTAGTACCAAAAGTAGTAATTATAGCAATAGTAGTTGCAGAAGTAGTAATAACAATAGTAGTAGCCTATATATTAGTAGTAGGGGTATTAGTAGCAGTAGTAGAAAGAGTAGGACCAATAGTAGTTGGAGTAGCAGTTGTAGTTGCCGTAGTAGTAGTAGTTGTAGGAGTAGTAGCAGCTACAGTAGGATTATCATTAGTGCAAATAATAGTAGTCATCATTGTAGGAGTAGTAGTAATATTAGTAGTAGGAGTAAAAGAAATAGTTCCAATAGTAATAGAAGTAGATCAGCAACAGAAGTTATAGTAGTAGCTATTGTAGAAGTAGTAGGAGCAGTAGCAGTAGTATTATTAGTAGTAGCAACAATAGTAGTAGTCGTTCCACTAGTTGTAGTTAGAGTTATTATAATACTTGTAGTTGTAGTAGTAATACTAGTTGTAGCAGTAGCAGTGGTTACAGTAATTGTAGTAGTAGCAGTAGTCGTAGAAGTAGGAGAGGTAGTAGTAGTAGCAGCAGCAGCCTTAGTGGCAGCAACATGAGTAGTAGCAATTAATGTAGTCATTGTAACAGTTGGAGTAGGAGTATAAGTTGTAGTAGCAATAGTAGCTATAGCAGCATGTTTAGTTGTAGCTGTTATAGTTGTAGTAGCAGTAGTAATAGTAGTATCGATAATAGTAGTAGTAGATGTAGTAGTAGTAGTAGTAGAAGTAGTAGTTGTTGTTGTTGTAGCAGTAGCAGTAGTAGAAGTAGTACAGGTAGTAGTAGTAACAATCGTAGTAGCAGCCTTAGTATAAGTAGGAGAAGTAGTAGTCACAGTAGTAGCAGCTATAGTAGCAGTAGTAGTAGTAGTAGTAGCAGTTGATGTTGTTGTTGTTGTAGTAGTAGTAGTAGTAGTCGTAGTGGTAGTAGTATTATTAGTTGTTGAAGTAGTAGCAATAATAGCGAAAGTCGGAGGATTAAGTAGTAGCAGTAGTAGTAATAGTAGTTGTAGCAGCAACAATAGTAGCAGCAACAACAGTAATAGTAGTAGGAGTAGTAGTTGTAGTTGTAGTAGCAGCAACAGTAGCAATAGTAATAGTAGTAGTAGTAGTAGCAGAAGTAGTAATAGTAGCAAAAGTAGTAGTTGTAGTTGTAGCAGTAGCAAGAGTAGCAGAAGTAGTAGAAGAAGTTACAGTAATATCAGTAGTAGTAGCCACAGCAGTTCCAGTAGTAGTAGTTCCACTGGGAGCAGAAGTAGTAGCATTAGTGCCAGTCTTAGTATTACTAGAAGTAGTAGTAGTAGTAGCATTATTAGGAGAAGTAGTAGTTGTTGTAGCAGTAGTAGTTGTAGTAGTAGTTGCAGCAGTAGTAGCACATGTAGTATTAGTTGAAGTAGTAGTAGCAGCAGCAGTAGTAGTAGTAGCAGTATTAGGGGAAGCAGCAGCAGTAGTTGTAGTAGAAGTAGGAGCAGTAGTAGTAATAGTAGTAGTAGTAGCATTAGTAGTGTAGCACTAGCAATAACAGCAGCTGGAGTAGTAGTAGTAGTTGCAGTAGTAGTAGTAGCAGCAGTAGTTACAGTAGTACTTGCAGATGTTGTTGTAGAATCTGTAGCAGTAGTAGCAACAGCAGTGGTAGTGGCAGCAGCAGTAGTAGTAGTAGTAGAAGGAGTATTAGTAGTAGTGGTAGTAGTAGTAGCAATAGCAATAGTCGTAGTTGTAGCAGTAACAGGAGTCGTAGTAGTAGTTGTTATTGTTGTTGTATGAGAAGTTGTAGTATCTGTGGTAGTAGTAGTTGTTGTTGTTGTTGTAGTTGTAGCAGCACTAGTAGTCTAAGTAGTAGTAATAGGAGTAGTTGTAATAGTAGTAGCAGAAATTGTAGTAGTAGTAGTAATATTAGTGTAGTAGTAGTCATAATAGTATTACTAGCTATAGTAGTAGTAATAGTAATCAATATTGTAGTAGTAGTAATAGTAGCAGTAGTATCACTCGCCACAGTAGTAGTAGTTGTTGCAACAGTAGTAGTGGGTGCAGTAGTTGTAGCAGTGATTGTAGTGGCAGAAGTAGTAGTAGAAGCAATAGTAGTTGTTGAATAATAGTAGAAGTAGCAGTAGAAGCAAAAGTTGCAGTAGTAGTAGTAGGAGCAGTAGTATCAGTAGCGAAAGTAATAGCAGTCGCAGCAGTAGTAGTAGCCATAGTTGTACCAGTAACAGTAGTTGTAGTAGCAGAAGTAATAGTAGAAGGAGAAGTAGTAGTAGTAGCAGCAGCGGTAGTAGTAGAAGCTATAATAGTGGTAGTAGAAGTAGCAGCATAGTAGTAGCGAAAGTAGTAGTAGTAGGAGAAGTTGTAGTTGTAGTAGAAGTAGGAATAGTAGCATCTGTAGTAGTACTAGTGGTAGTAGTAGTAGCGGTAGCAGCAGCAGCAGCAGCAGTAGTAGTAGTACTAGTAGCAATAGTGGTAGTAGCAGTAGTAGCAGCAGTGGTAGTAGGTGAAGTAGTAGTGGAAGCAGTAGCAATAGTTAAAGTAGAAGTAGCAGGTGTACTAGAAGTTGCAGTTATAGCACAAGTTGTAGCACTTGTAGTAGTGGCAATACTAGCAGTTGTTGCAGTTATAGTAGTCGCAACTGAAGCAGCAGAAGTAGTAGCCGAAGTAGCAGTAGAAGTAGTAGTAGCAGTTGGAGTAGTAGCAATAGTTGAAGCTTAAGCTGTAATAGTAGTATAGTAACCATAGTAGTAGCAGTAGTAGAAGTAGTAGTAGTAGTTGGAGTATCGATAGTACCATTTGAGGTAGTAGTAGTAGTAGCAGCAGGAGCTGCAGTAGTTGCGGTAGTTGTAGTCATAGTAGTAAGAGAAGTAGCAGTTATTGTCATAGAAGCAGTGGGAGTGGGAGTTCTAGTAGCAGTAGTAATAGTTGGAGCAGTATTAGTACAAGTTGTAGTAGCAGCAGTCGTAGTAGTGGAAGAAGCAGCAGTAGCCGAAGTAGTAGGAGTAGAAGTAGTAGTAATAGTTTTAGTAGTCGAGGTTGTAGCAGTAGTTGTAGCAGCTGTGGTAGTAGAAGTAGTAGCAGAAGTAGTAGTCGCTGTCATAGTAATAGCACTAGGAGAAGTAGGAGAAGTAGTAGTAGTAGTAGTGGCAGTTGTAGCAATGTAATAGTAGTAGTGGTAGCAGTAGCAGTAGACGCAATAGCGGTAACAGTAGTAGAAGTAGTATGAGAACTAGTAGCAGTAGCAGTAGATGTCGTTGTAGCATTAGTAGTTGTCATAGTGGTAGTCATAGTAGTAGTTGTTGGAGTAGCAGTAGTAGTGGTAGTAGAAGCAACAGTAGCAGTAGCAGCAACCGTAGTAGTAGCAGTAGCAAGAGCATCACCAGTAGCAGCAGTATTAGTAGTAGTTGTAGTTGGAGAAGTAGCAGTAGTGGTAGTAATTGTAGTAGTATTGGAAGTAGTAGCAACAATAGTAGTAGTAGTAGTAGTAGCAGGAGTAGTAGCGGTAGTAATATTAGTCGTAGCAGTAATAATAGTAGTAGTATTAGTAGTAGTAGTAAGAGTAGCAGTAGCAGTAGCAGTAGTCTTAGAAGTGGTAGTAGTAGTTATACTAGTAGTAGTAGTTGTTATAGTTGTAGTTGTAGTTATAGTAGTAGCAGCAGCGGCAGCAGCAGCAACAGCAGTAGTAGTAGTAATATTAGTAGTTGTAGTTTCTTTTGGTTTAGCAAAAGAAATAGTAGTAGAAGTAGCAGTAGCATTAGTAGTAGTATTAGTAGTAGTAGTAGTAGTGACACAAGTTGTAGCAGTAGTAGTAGTGGGAGCAGTAGTGTTAGTAGGAACAACAGTAGTAGTAGCAGCAGCAGCAGAGCATTGGTAGCAGTAGCAGTAGTAGTAATAATAGCAATAGTAGTAGTTGGAGTAGTTGCAGAAGTAGTTGTAGTAGCAGCAGTAGCAATATTGGTGGAAGCAACAGTAGTCGTAGGAGTAGCATAAGCAATAGTAGTAGTAATAATTGTAGTAGCAGCAATAGTGGTAGTAGTATTAGTTGTAGCAGTAGAAGTAGTAGTAGTAGTAGTAGCAGTGGTACCAGTAGGAGTAGTAGTAGTAGGAGTAGTAGTAGTAATAGTAGTACTAGTAGTTGTTGTTGTAATAGTAGTAGTTGTAGTAGTAGTAGTAATAGTAGTTGTAGTTGTAATAGTTGTAGTAGTAGTTGTAGTAGTAGTAGTAGTAGCTGTAGAAGCAGCAGCAGCAGCAGTAGTAGTAGTAGTAGTAGTAGTAGTAGTAGTAGTAGCTATAGAAGTAGTAATAGTAGTAGTTGTTGTTGTTGTTGTAGTAGTAGTAGTAGCAGTAGTAGTGGTAGTGGTAATGATAATCGTAGTAATAGTAGTAGTAGAGGTAGTAGCAGTAGCAGTAGTAGTTGTAGTAGTTGTAGCAAGAGTAGCAGTATTAGTAGCAGTAGCAGTAGCTAGAGTAGTAATAGTACTAGTAGTAGTAGTAATAGTACTAGTAGTAGTTGTGGTAGTAGTCAAAGTAGTAGTTGTAGTAATAATAGTTGCTATTGTTGTTGTAGTGGTAATATTGGTAGTTGTTGTAGTTGCAGTAGTAGTAGCAGCAGTAGTGATAGTAGTAGCAGTAGGAGTAGCAGCAGTAGTAGTAGTAGTAATTGTAGTAGTAGTCGTACTACTAACTGCAGTAGTACTTGTATTGTAGTTGTAGTTATGGTAGGAGGAGGAGTCACAATATTAGTGGAAGAAGTAGTTGTAGAAGTTGTATCAGTTGTAGTAACAGCAGATTAACTAGCAGCAGCAATAGTAGTGCTAGTAGCAGTATTAGTAAGAGTTGTTGAAGTAGCAATAGGAGTACTTGTTGTTATAGCAGTAGTCGTAGTAGAAGTAGTAGTAGTAGTAGTAGTAGTGGAAGTAGTAGTAGTAGCAGTTGTAGTAGTGGAAGTAGTAGTAGTAGTAGCAGTTTCAGCAATAGCAGTACTAGTAGAAATAATAGTAGTAGCAGTAGTAGGGGTAGTAGTATCCGCAGCAGTAATAATTGTAGTAGTAGTAGCATTTGTAGTTGTAGTCGTAGTAGCGGTTGTAGTAGTAGTTGCAGATGTAATAGTAGCAGTAGTAGTAGCAGTGGTAGTAGTTGTAGCTGTTGTAGTATTAGTTATAGTAGTAATAGCCACAGTAGTAGTCGTAGAAGGAGAAGTTGTGGTTGTAGTAGTTATAGTAGTTGCCGCGGCAACAACAGCAGTAGAGTAGCGGCAACAGTAGTAGTAAAAGCAGCAACTGCTGTAGTAGTAGTAGTACTAGAAGTAGTGGTACTAGTAGCAGTAGTAGTAATAATAGCAATAGTGGTAGGAGTTATAGCAGAAGTAATAGTTATAGTAGCGAAAGCATGAGTAGAAAAAGTTGCAGAAGAAGTTGTATTAGTATCAATAGTAGTAGCTACAGTAGTTGTATTAGTAGTAGTTGTAGCAGCAGCAGACGCAGTAGTATTAGTGTCGATAGAAGTATTACTAGAAGTAGTAGTAGGAGCAGCAGCACCAGAAGTAGTAGCATTAGTGGCAGTTGTAGTATTACTAGATTTAGTAGTAGGAGAAGCAGTAGTAGTAGTAGTTGTTGTTGTTGTTGTAGCAATAGTAGTAGTAGGAGTAGTAGTAGTGGTGGTGGTGGTGGTGGTGGTAGTAGTAGTAGTGGTAGTAGCAGTAGTGGTAGTAGCAATAGTAGTAGCAGCAGCAGTAGTAATAGCAGTAGTAGGAATTGTAGAAATATGGCAGTAGCAATAGCAATAATTATAGCAGTAGTAGTAGTAGCAACAGTAGTTTTGGTTCGAGAAATAGTAGCAGTCGTGGTTGTAGTAGTAGTAGTAATAGTAGTTGTTGTAGTAGTAGCAGTTGCAATTGTAGTAGTCGTAGTGGTAGTAGCGGCAACAACAACAGAAGTATTAGTGTAGCAGTTGTCGTAGTAGTAGTAGTCACAGTAGTAGGAGTAGTTGTTGTTGTAATTATAGTAGTAGTAATTGTAGTTGCAATAGCAGCAGTAGTTGTGGTTATTGTTATATTAGTAGTAGCAGTTGCAGTAGTTGTTGTTGTAGTAGTAGTAGTAGGGGTAGTAGTAGAAGCAGTAGTATTAGTAGCAATAGTAGTAGTAGTTGTAGCAATAGCAGCGGTAGTAGTAGGAGAAGTAGTAGTAGAAACAGTAACAATAGTTGAGTATTAGAAGAAGAATCTATTGTTGTAGAAGTAGAAGTAGTAGTAGCAGCAGCGGTAGTATCAATAGTCGTAGTAATAATAGTCGCAGCAATAGTAGTAGAAGTCGTACTTGCAGAAGTAGTAGTGGTAGTTGATGTAGAAGTAGTAGAAGTAGTAGTAGTAGTAGTAGTAGTAGTAGTAGTAGTAGTAGTTGATGTAGTAGTAGTAGTAGTAGTAGTAGTAGTAGTAGTAGTAGTAGTAGTAGTAGTAGTAGTAGTAGTAGTAGTAGTAGTAGTAGTAGTAATGGGCGTAATAGTAGTAGTAATGGGCGTAGTAGTAGTAGTAGTAGTAGTAATAATAGTAGTAGTAGTAGTAGTACCAATAGTAGTAGTAATGGGCGTAGTAGTAGTAGCAATAGTAGTAGTTGTAGTAGTAGTGTAGTATTAGTTTACTAGTAATAGCAGTAGTAGTTGTAGTAGAGGTTGTAGTAGTAGTAGTAGTTGTTGTTGTAGTAGTAGGAGTAGAAGCAGTAGTAGTCATAATCATAGTAGTCGTAGTAGCAAGAGTAGTAGTAACAATGGTAGTAGTAGTAGTTGGAGCAACAACGGCAATATTAGTAGTAGTGGTGGTGGTGGTGGTAGTTGTAGTAGTAGCAGAAGTGGCAGTACTAGCAGAAGAAGTAGTAGTAGTAGCCATAGTTGTGGCTGTGGAGGTATTAGTTGTAGCAATAGCAGTAGTATTAATAGTAATACTAGTGGTTGCGAAAGTAGTATTTGTACGAGTAACAACAATTGTACTAACCGAGGTAGTAGTAGTAGTAGCAATTGTAAGAGTAGTTGTGGTAGTAGCAAAAGCAGCAGCAGCAGCAGTAGTAGTTATTGTAGTAATAGTAGTAGTAGTAATAGTAGTAGTGCAAGTAGTAGTAGCAGCAGCAATAGTAGTAGTAGTAGTAGCAAGAGTAGTAGCAGAAGCACTAGTAGCAGCAGCAATAGCTATTATAGTTGAAGTAGTAGCAGTAGCAGCTGAAGGAACAGTAGTAGTAGTAGTGACAGTTGAAGCAGTAGTAGGAGTAGCAGTACTAAGAGATAGTAGCTATAGCAGTTGTAGTTGTGGTGGTTGTACTAGCAGTAGTTGTTGTACTAGTAGTATTTGTTATAGTAGCAACAGTTGTGGCAATAGCAGTAGCAATAATAGTAGCAGAAAAAGTAGTAGCAGTAGTACTTGTAGTAGTAGTAGTAGTAGAAGTAGTCGCAGTAGTAGTAGTTGCAGAAGTAGTAGAAGTAGAAGTAGTAGGAGTACTAGTATAATTAGTAGCAGCAATAGTAGCAGTAGTAGTAGCAGCAGCAGCAGTAGTAGTAGTGGCCGCAGTAGTAGCAACAATAGTAGTAGCAGTGGTAATAGTCGTAGTAGTTGTAACAGTAGTAGTAGTAGTAGTAGTAGCCATATTAGTAGCTATAGGAGCAACAACAATAGTAGTAGTAGTAGTGGCCACAGTAATAGCTGTAGTAATAGTCGCAATAGAAGCAACAGAAACAGCAGTAGTAGTTGTTGTAAGAGTAGTAGTAGTAGTTGTTGTTGTTGTAGAAGCAACAACTATAGTAGTACTGGTGGTGGTACTACTAGTTGCAATAGTAGCAATAGTAGAAGTAGAAGTAGTAGTAGTAATAGTTGTAGTAGTAGTAGTAGTAGCAGCAGTTGTAGTAGTAGTAGTGGGAGAAGTAGTAGTGGTAGTAGTTTGGGTAGTAGTAGTGGTAGTAGTGGGTGTAGTGGTTGGAATACGTGTGGGAGAATGAATACTACTTGGAGTAGTAGTACTTGTAGTAGTATTAGTAGGAGTAGTAATTGTAGTTGTTGTTGTTGTAGTAGGTGTAGCAATAGCAGTGGTGGAGGTCATAGTAGTAGTATTAGTAGTAGTAGGAGTAGTAGTAGTAGTAGTAGTTGTTGTTGTTGTTGTAATAGTAATAGTAGCAGCAGGATTATTAGTTGTAGTAGTAGTGGTAGTAGTAGTCATAGAAATTGTACTTATAGGAGTAGTAGCAGTCATAGTAATATTTATAGTAGTAGAAGTAGTAGTGGAAGTAGTAGTAGGAGTATTACTCATAGTAGTAGTAGCAGTAGCAGTAGTAGTTGTCATATAGTAGTGGTAGTACTATTAGTACTAGTAGTAGCAGTACTAGTAGTAAAAGTCATAGTAGTGGTAATTATGGAAGTATTGGTAGGAGTAGCAATAGTTGTAGAAGTAGTTATAGTAGTAGTAGTAGTAATAGCACTAGTAGTAGTAGTAGTGGTAGTGGTAGTTGTAGAAGTACTAGTAGCAGTACTAGTAGTAGTACAAGTAGTAGTAGTAGAACTAGTAGCAGAAGTAGTAGCAGTAGTAGAAGTTGTAGTAATAATAGTAGCAGTCGTAGTTGTTGTACTTGTAGTACTAGTAGTAGTAGTAGTAGTTGTTGTTGTTGTTGTTGTTGTTGTTGTTGTTGTGGTTGTTGTAGTAGTACTAGTAGCAATAGGAGTAGCTGTAGCTGTAGTAGTAGTAATAGTAGAAGTAGTAACAGTAGAAGCAGAAGTAGAATTAGTAGTAATAATAGTAGTAGTAGTAGTGGTAGTGGTGGTAGTAGTAGTAGTAGTTGGAGAAGTAGTAGTAGGAGTGGCCATAGCAACAAAAGTAGCAAAAGTATTAGCTGCAATAGAAGTAGTAGTAGCAGTAGCGGCAGTAGTAGCAAAGGTCATAGTAATAGTAGCAAAAGCTGTAATTAGGGTAGTAATACTAGTAATAGGAGTAGTAGTAGCAATAGTAGTAGTGGAAGCCGTAGACGTAGTAGTAGAAGTAGTAGTAGCAATAGTAGTAGTAGTAATAGTAGTAGTAACAATAGGAGTAGTAGTCGTTGCAGTCGTAGTAGTAGTGTAGGCAGTAGTAGTAGTAGTAGATGTAGTAGTAATAGTAGTAGTAGGAGGAGGAGGAGGAGGAGGAGGAGCAGTAGTAGTAGTAGCAGTAGTACTTGTAGTAGTTGTTGTTGTTGTCCTTCTTTTTGTTGTAGAAGTAGTAGCAGTCATAGTAGCAGTAGTAGTAGCAGTAGAAGTAGAAGTAGTAGTAGTAGTAATAGAAGTAGTATTAGTAGTAGTAGCAATTGTAGCAACAGTTATAGTTGTAGTAGTTGTTTTTGTTGCTGTAGTAGTAGTAGAAGTAGTAGTGGTGGTAGTAGTACTAGTTGCAATAGTAGTAGTAGTACTAGAAGTAGAAGTAGAAATAGAAGTAGTAGTATGAGTAGCAACAGAAGTAGTAGCAGAAGTCGCCGTAATAGTAGAAGTAGTATTAGTAGTTGGAGTAGTAGTAGTAGTAGTAGTGGCTGTAGTAGTTTTAGTAATAGTAGTAGTAGTACTGGTAGCAACAGTAGTAGTATCAGTAGCAGTAATCTTAGGAATAGTAGTAGCAATAGTAGTATAAGTAGTAGTAGCAGTTATAGTTGTAGTAGTTGTTGTAGCAGTAGGAGCAGGAGTTGGAGTCATAGTAGTAGTAGTAGTAGTAGTAGTAGTAGAAGTATTAGTAGTAGCAAGGGTGGTTGTAGTTGTAGGAGGAGGAGTTGTAGATGTGGTGGTAGTAGTTGTTGTACTAGTAGTAGTAATAGTAGTAGTAGTAGTGTTAGTAGTAGTTGTAGTAGAAATAGTTGCAGTTGGAGTAGTTGTAGTAATAGCAGTAGTAGTAGGAGGAGGAGTAGTAGCAGTAGCAAAGGAGTAGCTCAAGTAGTAGTAGCAGTAGGTGTATTAGTAGTAGGAGTAGTAGTTGCATTACTAGTTGTAGAAGTAGTAGTAGGAGCAGCAGTAGTAGGAGTAGTTGTAGTAGGAGTAGTAGTTGTAGCAATAGGAGTAGTTGTAGTAGTAGTAGTGTTACTTGTAGTAATTATAGTAGTTATTGTATTAGTAGCAGTGCTAGTAGTAGTTGTAGTGGTAGTGTAGAAGTAGTAATAGAACTAGTGGCAGAAGTAGTGGCAATAGTAGTAGTATTAGTAGTAGTAGTGGTAGTAGTGGTAATACTAGTAGTAGAAGTAGTGGTACTAGTAGTATTAGTACTAGTAGAAGTGGTTGTAGTAGAAGTAGTAGCTGTAGTAGTAGTAGTAGGAGGAGTAGTAGCAGCAGCAATGGTAGACGTTGTAGTAGTTGCAGTAGTAGTATTAGTAGTACCAGTAGTTGTTGGAGTCGTAGTAGTGCTTGTAGTAGTAGTATTGTAGTAGTAGCCATAGTAGTTGAAGTAAAGGTAGTAGCAGAAGTAGTAGTATTAGTTGTTGTAGCAGAAGTAGAAGTAGTACTAGTAGTAATCATAGTAGTAGTAGTAGCAGGAGTAGTAGTAGTAGTTGTAGCAATTGTAGTCATATTATTAGCAGCAATAGTAGTAACAGTAGAAGTAGTAGTCGTAGTAGACATGGTAGTAGTAGCAGAATTAGTTGTAGTTGTTGTAGAAATAGTAGACGTGGAACTAGTAGTAGCAGTAGTAGTGGTAGTAGTAGTAGATGTAGTAGTGGTAGTAGTAGCAGTAGGAGGAGGAGGAGGAGGAGGAGGTGGAGGAGGGGTAGGGGAGCAGCACTAGTAGTAGAAGTAGTTGTAGTAGTAGTTGTAGCAGTAGTAGCAGAAGTAGTAGTAGTAGTAGCAGCAGCAGTAGTTGAAGTTGTAGTATCAGTTGAAGTAGTAAGGGTAATAGCGGTAGCAATAGTAGTTGTTGTTGTACTAGTAGTAGTAGCAGTAGTAGCAATAGTAGTAGCAGTTGTAGAAGTAGTAGTAGTAGCAGCAGCAGTAGTTGTCATAGTCACAGTAGCTGTAGCAGTAATCATCGTTGCAGTCGTAGCATTAGTTGGAGCAATTGAAGTAATAGTAGTATTAGTAGCAGCTGCAACAACAGCAGCAACAACAGTAGTAGTTGTTGTAGTAGCCGTAGTCTCGGTAGCATTAGTTGTAGTAGTAGGAACAGCAATAGTAGCAATAGTAGTTGTAGTAGTAGTAGAAGTAGCAGTTATAGTAGCACGTGTAGCCGTAGTGGTTGTAGTTGTTGCAGTAGAAGTATTAGTAGTAGTAGTTGAAATAGTAATTGTAGTAGTCGTAGTAGTAGTAGTCATAGTAGAAGTAGTCCTAGTAGAAGTATTAGTAGTAATAGTAGCAGTAGTACCAGTGGTAGTTGTAGTAGCAGTTATGGTAGTTGTAGCAGGACTAGTAGTAGCAATAGTAGTAGCAGTAGCAGTCATAGCAGTAGTAGCAGTAGTAGGAGTAGTAGCAATAGCAATAATAGTGGTAGTAGCAGAAGCAGTAGTAGCAGCAAAAGTAGTTGTAGTAGTAGTTGTTGTTGTAGTAGTAGTAGTAGCAATAGTAGTAGTAGTAGTAGTAGTGGTAGTAGTAGTAGTAATAATACTAAGAGTAGTATTAGTAGTAATAGTAGTAGTTGTTAGAGTAGTAATAGTGCTAGTAGTAGTAGTTATAGTAGTAGTGTAGCAGTAGTAGTAGCAGTTGTAGTAGTACTAGAGGTAGTAGCAGTAGCATTAGTAGCAATAGTAGTAGTTGTAGTAGTAGCAGTAGAAGTAGTAGTTATAGTAACCATAGTAGTAGTATTTGTAGTAGTAGTAGTAGTTTTTGTTGTTGTTGTAGTAGTCGTTCTTGTAGCAGTAGTGGAAGAAGTAGTAGTAGTAGCAGTCGTAGATGTAGTTACAGAACTAGTCGCAGTAGTAGTAGCAATGAGAGTAGTAGAGGTGGTAGTAGTAGTAGTAATAGTGTTACTAGTAATACCAATAGTTGCAGCTGTAGTTTTAGTTGGAGTAGCAGTGGTTATAGTGACAAAAGTAGTAGCAGTAGTAAAAGTAGTAGTACTAGTAGCAGCAGTAGTTGTTGTAGTAGGAGTAATAGTGGTAGTGGTAGTGGTGGTGGTGGTGGTGGTGGTGGTGGTGGTGGTGGTAGTAGTAGTAGTAGAAGTCATGGTAGTAGTAGCAAAAGTAGTGGTAGTAGTAGTAGTTGTAGGAGTAGTAGTAGGAGTAGTTGTTGTAGTAGTAATAGTAAGAGTAGATGTAGTAGTAGTAGTAGAAGTAGTATTAGTAGCAGTAGCTGTAGTTGTAGGAGGAGTTGGAGTTGGAGTAGTAATTGGAGTAGTAGTAGTTGGAGTAGGGGCAGTGGTAGTAGTAGGAGTTATTGTAGCAGTTGGAGATGGTGTAGGAGTCGTTGTTGCAATAGTAGTTATAGGCAGAGTAGTAGTAGTAGCAGTAATACTATTAGTAGTAGTAGTACTAGTTGTACTATTAGTAGTAACAGCAGTAGTAGTAGTTGAAGTAATAGTATTCAAAGTTGTTGTTGTAGCCGCAGAAGTGGAAGGAGTAGTAGCAGTAGCAGTTGTATTAGTAGTAATGTAGTAAGAGTAGTACTAGTAGTAGTTGTAGTAGGAGTAGTAGTGGTAGTGGTAGTAGTTGTAGTAGTAGTAGTAGTAGTAGTAGTAGTAGTAGTAGTAGAAGTAGTAGTAGTAGCAAGAGTAGTATAAGTAGTAGTAGTAGCATCAATAGTAGTTGTAGTAGTAGTAGCGATGGCACTAGTGGTAGCTGTAGTAGCAAGAGGAGTTGCAGTAGTAGGAGTATAAGTAGTACTAGCAGCAGTAGCAGTTGAACTAGTAATAGCAGTAGCAGTAGTAATAGTAGTAGTAGTAGCAGTTATAAGGGTAGTCGCAGTAGCGTTAGTGGTAGTCGTAGAAGTAGTCACAGAAATAGTAGTAGTAGAAGTAGTTATGTAGTTTTGGTAGTAGTAGTAGAGGCAGTAGTACTAGCAATGGAAGTAGTAGTAGTAGCAGTAATTGTTGTAGCAATAGGAGTAGTAGTAGCAGTAGCAGAAATAATTATCACATTAGCAATAGTAGCAGTAACAACAGAAGTTGTAGTAGCAGCAGCAGCAGCTGTAGTAGTAGTAGAAATAGTAGCAGCAATTGTATTAGCAGTACTAGTTATAGCCACAATAGTAGTAGTAGCAATAGCAATAGTAATAGTGGCATTAGTACTACTAGTAGCAGAAGTAGTAGTCATAAAAGTAGTTGTAGCATCGATAGTAGTCGTAGTAGTTGTACTTGTAGAAGTTGTAGTAGTAGTTGTAGAAGCACTGGCAGTAGTGGGAGTAGTAGCAGTAATACATGTAGGAGATGGTCAAGTACGAGTAGTAGTAGTAGGCGGAGGAGTAATTGTAGTAGTAGTAGTAGCGGTATTAGAAGTCATAGTAGTAGTAATAGGAGTAGTAGTAATTGTTGTAGTTTTTGTGGTAGTAGTAATAGTACTAATAGTAGCAGTAGGAGTAGTAGTTGTCATAGTAGTGTAGTAGAAGTCATAGCAGTAGTAGTTGTTATACTAGTAGTAGTAGTAGTAGTAGTAGTAGTCGTAGTAATATTAGTAGTAGTAGAAGTGGTAGTAGTAATAGTAGTAGGAGTATTACTCATAGTAGTAGTAGCAGTTGTAGCAGCAATTGAAGTATAGTGTAGTGGTACCGGTAGCAGTAGTAGTAGTGATAGTAGTAGTAATAGTCGTAGTAGTAGTAATTGTAGAAGTAGTAGCTGGAGTAGCAGTAGTAGTCTTAGTAGTAGTAGTAGTAGCAGTAATAATAGTAGTAGTAATTGCAGAAGTAGTAGTAATGGTAATAGTAGCAGCAGTAGTACTAGTAATAGTAGCAGTAGTAGTCGTAGTAGTAGCAGTAGTAGTCGTAGTAAAAGTAGTAGTAGTCGTAGTAGTTGTAGCAGTAGTAGTACTAGTCTAAGAGTAGTAGCAATAGTAGCTACAGTAGAAGTCAGATTAATAATAGTAGATAGTAGTAGTAGTAGTGGTAGTTGTAGGAATAGTATTAGTAGTATTAAGAGTAGGAATAGTAGTAGGAATAGTAGTAGTTGGCGTAGTAGAGGTAGTAGTAGTTGTAGTTGCAGTCGTAGGAGTAGGAATGGTTGTAGCAGCAGTAGGTCTAAGAGTAGATGTAGCATTAGCAAGACTAGGAGTAGGAGCAGTAGTATTAGTAATAGTAATGGGAATAGTATTAGTAGTAGTAGTAGTAGCGGTAGTAAAAGTAGTAGTTGTAGCAGTAGTAGTATTACGAGTAGTAGTAGTAGGTGTAGTAGTAGTAGCAGGAGTAGAAGTAGTTGTAGTGGCAGTATTAGTATTAGTAGTAGTTGTAGTAGTAGTAATACTAGTAGTAATAGTAGTAGCAGCAACAGGAGCACCAGTAGCAGTAGCAATAGTAGCGGTAGTAGTGGCAGTAGCAGTAGTAACAGTTGTAGAAATAGTTGCAATAATAATAGTAGTAGTAGTAGTAGTAGAAATTGCAGTAGTAGTAATAGTAATAGCAGTAGTAGTATTAGTAGTTGTAGCAACATGAGTAGTAGAAGTTGTTGTAGTAGTAGTAGCCGCAGTAGTAGCTGTAGTAGTAGTAGTAGTAGTTGCAGTAGTAGTGGTGGTAGTAGTAGTAGTAGTAGCAATAGCAGTAGAAGTAATAGTAATAGTAGTAGTAGTAGTAGTTGCAATAGAAGGAGTAATAGTAGTAGCAGTTGTTGTTGTGATAGTAGTAGCGACAGGAGTTGTAGAAGTAGCAGCAATAGTAGTTGTTATTGTAATAGTTGTAGTAGTGGTAATAGTAGCAGTAGTAGTAATAGTAGTAAAAATAGTAATAGGAGTAGTAGTAGCAATAGTAGTAGCACTCTTAGTAGCAATAGCAGTAGCAGTAGTAGTAGTAGCAATAGTACTATAAGTAGCCGAAGCAGTAGTAGTAGATGCCGCAGTAGTGGTAGTAGTAGATGTAATAGTAGAAGTAATAGTAGCAGTAGTAGTATTAGTAGCCGTACTACCAATAGTAGCAATAATAGAAGTTGTAGTTGTAGTTGTAGTAGTTGCAGTAATAGTAGTAGCAACAGGAGTAATTGTAGTAGTAGCAGTAGTACTTGTACTAGTAAACGTAGTAGTTGTAAGAGTAGTAGTAGTAGTTGTAGTAGTAGAAGTAGCAGCAGTTGTAGCAGAAGTACAAGTAGTAGAAGTTGTTATTGTCGTTGTTGTGGTTTAGAAGTATTAGTAGTACCCGAAATTGCACTAGCATTAGTAGCAATAGTGGCAGTACAAGTTGTAGTACTTGTAGTAGCAGTAGTAGTTGTAGTAGTAATAATAGTAGTAGTAGTAGTGGTAGTCGTACTATTAGCAATAGTTGCAGTAGTAGTAGCAGCAGCAGTAGTACTAGTAGTAGTAGAAGTAGTAGGAGGAGGAGAAGGTGTAGGAGTAGAAGTAGTATTATGGGCGGTAGTAGTAGTTAGTAGTACTAGGAGTATTATTAATAGTAGTAGGACTAGTAGTATAAGAAGCAACAAAAGTGGTAGCAGTAGTCGCAGTAAGAGTGAAAGTAGTTGTAGTAGTCAGAGTAGTAGCGGTAATAGTAGTAGTAGTAGCCGTAGTAGTTGTAGTAATAGGAGGAGTAGTAGTAGTACCAGTAGCAATAGTAGTAGTAGTAGTAGCAACAGCAGTAGTAGTTTCAAGAATAGAAGTATTAGTATTGGTAGAAATAGTAGTAGCAGTAGTAGTTATTGTGTTAGTAGTTGTAGCAGTCAAAATAGCAGTAGTTGTTGTTATTGTTGTAGGAGTAGTAGTAGTAGTTGTTGTTGTAGTAGTAGTAGTAGTAGTAGGATTAGTAGTAGTAGTAGCAGTAGTAGAAGTAGTAGGAGTTGTAGTAGTAGTAGCAATAGGAGTAGTTGTAGTAGTATTAGTAGTAGTAGTAGTAGTAATAGTAGTAGTAGTAGTAGTAGTATTAATAGTAGGAGGAGTTCCAAAAGTAGTAGTAGTAGTAGCAGCAGTAATAGTTGAAGAAGTTGTAGTAGTGGTAGTAGTAGTAGTAGGAGGAGTAGTAGGGGCAGTAGTAGTAGCAATAGTAGTTGTTGTAGTAGTAGTGGTAGTAGTAATAGTTGTTGTTGTAGTAGTAGTAGTAATTGTAGTAGTTGTTAAGTAGTATCTGTGCTTGTAGTAGTAGTCGTAGTTGTCGTGTACTTGTAGTATTAGCGGCTGCAACAACAACCGCAGTAGTAGTAGTCATAGTAGAAATAGTGGTAGGAGTACCAGCAGTAGCAGCAGCAGCAGTAGTAGTTGTAGCAATCAGAGTAGTAGTAGTAGTAATAGTAGTAGTAGCAGTAGTTGTTGTAATAGAAGTAGAAGTAGCATTAGTAGTAGTAGCAGCAACAGCTGTTGTAGTGGCAGCAAAATTACTACTATTAATCCTACTCCTACTGCTACTACTACTACTACTCCTACTCCTACTCCTACTCCTACTACTACTACTGCCACTACTCATACTTCAACTACTACTACTATCACTTGCACAACTGCTGCTACTGTTATTACTACTTCTACACCTATTGCTACTCTTGCTACTACTACTGCTACTCCTGCACCTACTACAGGCACTCCTAATCCTATTGTTGTTGATATTGCTACTACAACTTCTGCTACTACTTCTGTTGCTGGTATTGCTGTTATTTCTACTTCTACAACTATAACTACAACTACAACTAAAACTACTACTACTTCTACGACTACAGCTGCTGCTACTACTACAACAACTACTATTACTATTACTACTACAACAACCACCATTACTACTATAACTACTACCATGACTACTACTATTCCTACTCCTACTCCTATTACTGTTGCTACTACTACTCCTAGAACAACAACAACAACTACTACTACTCTTGCACCAACTCGCACTACTACTACTACAACTACTAGTACTAATATTTCTACTACTGCTAATACTTCTACTACTTTAACTCGTACTACTACTGTTACTACAGCAAGAACTACTACTACTACTACTAATACTACAACTACAATAACAACAACAACTACTACTACTACAACTACAACTATCACTTCTACTGCTACTGCAACTACTACAAGAACTACTACTACTACAACTACTACACCTCCAAGTGTTGTTACTACTACTCCTGCTACAACAACTACTACTATAATGCCTTTTGCTACTGTTACTGCTACTACTACTATAACACCTTCTGCTATTGCTACTGCTACTACTTTTGCTACTCCTATTACAACCACTATTACTACTACTAATACAAAAACTACTACTGCTGTTGCTACTACTACTTCTACTACTAGTACAACTACAACTAGTACTACTCCGACTACTGCTACTCCTAGTACTACTTCCACCAACACTACTACTACAACTATTCCTACTCCTACTCCTACTACTACTACTTCTACCCCTACCACTACTACTAGAACTGCTAGTACTACTACTCCTACTCCAACTCCAATTACTTCTACTACTATTACCACTACTACCCCTACACCACCAACAACAACTCCAATTACGACTAGCACTACTACTACTATTATTACTACTTTTGCGACTAGTACTACTACTACTACCACTGCTACTACAACTACTACTAATATGACTACTACTACTACTACGACTACTACTACTACTATATTACTACTACTACTACTCCAATTACTTCTACTACTACTACTACACTACTACTACAAGTATTACTACTAGAATAACTACTACTCCTATAATTACTACTATTACCACTACTAATACTACTACTACTACCACCACCACTACCACTACTACTACTCCTACTTCAACTACTACTACTCCAACTACTACTATTACTACTACTAATACCACTACTACTTTTATGACAACTACCAAAACTCCTACTACTGCTACAACTACTCCTACTACTATGACTATTACTACTACTACAACAATTACTACAAATTCTCCTACCACAACTACTAATACTATACTACTATTGCTACTACTACTACTACTCTACTACTTCTACTACCACTACTTCTAATACTACTATTACAACAACAACAACTGCTACTACTATGACTACTGCTACAACTACTTTTATAGCTGCTACTGCTACTAATACTCCCACTACTACTACTGTTGCTGCAAGTACTACTACTACTAATAATACTACTAATACTAATTCTACTACTACTATAGCTACTACTACTACTATTACAACTACAACTGCTACTTCTACTACTACTCTACTACTACTACTGCTACTAATGCTTCTACTACTACCACTACAACAACTACTACTGCTACTATTGCCACTATAGCAACTACCAGTACTACAACAACAACCACCACTAATACTATTAGTACTAATACTACTACTACACCTACTGCTACTAATACTACTACTACTACTACTGCTACTACTACAACAACAACAACTACTACTACTAATACGAGCACTACTATTACTATGACTACTATTACTGCTACTACTGGTACAACTACTATTGCTACATGACTACTACTACTACACTACAACTACAAGTACTATAGCTAGAATTACTACTATTAGTGGTAGAAGTAGTAGTAGTAGCAGCAACAGTAGTAGCAGTAGTTGTAGTAGTACTAGTAGCAGCAACAGTAGTAGTAGTTGTTGTTGTAGTAGCAGTAGTAGCTGTAGTAGTAGTAGCAGTAGTAGTAGTTGCATAAGTAGTAGTAGTGGTGGTAACAACATTTGTACTAGTAGTAGTACCCGTTGTAGTAGTAGTAGGAGTTGTAGAAGTAGCAGCAGTAGTTGTTGTTATTGAAATTGTAGCAGTAGCAGTATCAGTAGTAGTAGTAGTAGTTACAGCAGTAGAAGTAGTAGTAGTAGTTGTTGTAGCAGCAGTAGTAGTAGTAGTGGTAGCAGTAGTAAATGTAGTAGCAATTATAGCAATAGTAGCAGTGGTAGTAGTAGTACTAGTAGTAGCAGCAGCAGCAGCAGTTGTCAAAGTTGCAGTGGTAGTATTAGCAGCAGTAAAAGTTGTAGTAGTAGTAGAGACAGTAGTGCTACTAGTAGTAGAAATTGTATTAATATCAGTTGAAGTTTTAGCTGTAGTAGAAGTTATTGTCATAGTAGAAGTATTAGTAGCAATAGTAGAAAGAGCAACAACATTTGTAACAATAGTAGAATCAGTAGCAGCAGTAGCAGCAGTAGCAGCAGTAGTAGTAGTAGCAATAGTTGTGGTAGTAGTAATGATAGTAGTTGTAGTAGCAGGATTAGTATTAGTAATAGTAGATGTAGAAGTAGTAGTAGTAGTGTAGTATTAGCCACCATAGTATTAGCAGTAGTAGTAGTATTGGTATCAGTAGTACCAGTAATAGCAGTAGTAGTAGAAGTAGTAGGGGTAGTAGTAGCAGTAGTAGTTGTAGTAGTTGCAATAGTAGTAGTAATTGTCCTAGTAGTAGTAATAGTAGTTATAGTAGCAGTAGTAGCAGTATTAGTAGTAGTAGAAGTACAAGTAGTAGTGATAGTAGTAACATAAGTACTATTAGTAGAAGTAGTGGTAGCAATAGTAGTAGTAATATGAGTAATAGTAGTAGTAGTACTAGTAGCTGTATTAGTTGTAATAGGTATAGTAATATGAGCAATAATAGTAGTAGTAGTTGTAGCAACAGTAGTAGTAGTAGTATTAGTAGTAGTAGTTGTAGTAGTTGTAGTAGTCGTAGTTTAGTAGTAGTAGTAGCAGTAGCAGTTATAGTAGTAGTAGTAATACTAGTAGTAGTCAAAGAAGAAGTTGTCATTGTTGTCCCAGAAATCGTAGTAGTCGTACTCATCACAATAGTAGTAGTGGTCATTGTAGCTGTAGGAGTTATAGTAGTTGCAGTAGCAACAGCAATTGTAGTAGCCATAGTAGTAGTAGTATCAGTGGTAGGTGTAGTAGTAGTGATAGTAGAAATAGTAGTAGTGGTCATTGTAGTAGTAGCAGTAGTAGTAGTCGCAGTAGCAATAGTAGTAGTATTAGCAGTCGCAGGAGGAGTAGTAGTGGTGGTAGAAATAGAAGTAGTAGCAAAAGTAGTAACAGTAGTAGTTGCAGTAGTAGTAGAAATAGTATTTAGTACTATTACTACTACTACTGATACTACTACTGCTACAATTTCAATAACAACTACTACTGTTGCTACTTCTACAATTCCTACTACTACTACTACAATGGGTACTACTACTACTACTACAACTGTTGTTACCACTACTACTACTACTCTACTACTACTACTGCTGCTGTTGTTGCTATTGCTACTACTACTACCACCGCTACTGCTCCTCCTCCTACTACTACTACTACTATAGCTACTACTGCTGTTGCAACTACTACTACTACTACGGCTACAATTGCTACTACTACTACTTCTTCGACTACTACTACTATTGTTGCCACTATTACTACAACAACTACTGCTACTACTGCTGCTGCTACTACAGCTACTTCTACCACTAATGCTGCTGCTGCCACTGCTACTTCTACCACTAATGCTTGAGATACTACTTCTACTACTACTGCTACTTCTAGCACTAATGCTGCTGATACTACAACTACTACTACTACTGATGCTACTACTATTGCTACTGTTGTTGCTTCTACTACTACTACTACTACTACTACTTGTAGTAGTATTATTGCTATTTCTGCTTCTACTACTACTCCTACAACTTGTCCTACTACTACTACTACTGATACTACTACTACTTCTACTACCACTTCTGCTGCTTCTACTATTAATACTATTTCTACTACAACTACTACTGCTGCTACTGCCACTACTACTGGTACTGCAACTACTACTACTACTGTTGTTGCCACTGTTGCTAATACTACTACTACTACTATGACTCCTCTTCCTCCTACTACTACTGCTACTCATACTACTACTACTACTACTACTACTACAACAAGAACAACTGCTGCTACTACTGCTAGTACTGCTGCTACTACTACTACTATAACAACTTCTACTTCTGCTACTAGTACTGCTGCTACTCCGACAGCTACTACTGTTGTTGTTGTTGTTGTTGTTGCTACTACTACAACTACTACTACTATTGTGGCTACCACAACTACTGCTGCAGCTACCACTACTACTATTGCTACAGCTGCTGCTACTACTACTATTATTACTTCTAATACTATTGCTGCTACAACTACTACTACAAATGCTGTTGCTGCTACTGTTAGTATTGCTACTAGTACTACTGTTGCTGCTACTACTAGTACTACTGTTGCTACTGCCAGTATTGCTACTAGTACTACAACAACTACTACTGCTACTATAGCAACTACTGCTACTGCTACTATAACAACAATAATGACTACTGTTACTATAGCTACTATTGCTACTACAACTGTTACTACTACTACTATTGACATTACAATTGTTGCTACTACTACTATGATTACTACTGCTATTTCCATTACTACTACTGCTGCAACCGCTATTATTATTACTATTACTAACACTTCTACTGCAACTGCTACCACTACTACTACTGATACTATTGCTGCTACTACTACTACTACTACTACTATTACCACATGTACTATTGCTACTGCCGCTACTACAACTACTCCTATTACTACTATAAGTACTACTACTACTCATACCAATACTCCTACTACTACTACTACCACTTCTACTATTACTTCTACTACTACTATGACTATTACTACTACAACTATTGCTACTACTACAACTACTATTACAACAACAACTACTGCTACTACTACTTCTACTACTGCTACTTCTACTACTATAACTACTATTCCCGCTACAACTTCAGCTAATACTACTATCACAATAGCTACAATTACTACTACTTCTACTACTACTACTATTGCAAGTACATCTGCTATTACTGCTCCTATTCTTGCAACTAATACTAATACTACTACTAGTACTACTACTACTACTACTACTACAACTACAACTACAACTACTACTACTACTTCTACTACTACATCTACTACTATGACCACTACTACTACTATTGCTACTACTTCTACTACTACTATAACTACTACTATTGCTTCTACTTCTACTACTACTATAACTACTACTATTGCTTCTACTACTTCGACTACTACTACTACAACAACTACAACAACTACTACTACTACCATAACTACAACTACTACTACCAGCACTACTACTACTCCTGCTACTACTACAACTATGACTACTACTAGTTCTACTTCCGCTAATACAGCTACAACTGTAACTACTACTACTACTATGATTACTATTACTATGACAACTGCTACTCCTACAACTATTATTGCTACTACCTCTATGATGACTACAACTACTACTATTGTTACTACTACTACTAATTGCACTACTACTACTACTCCGGCGACTACTACTCCAACTACAACTGTAACAACTGCTACTATAGCTACTACAGCTACTACTACAAATGCTACTTGTACTACTACTACTATAACTACTACTATATCTACTACTACAACTACCACTACTGCGACTATTGTTACTACTGCAACTTCTACTATAACAGCTACTATAGTGACAATTATTACTAATTCTATTGCTACTACTACTGCTACTACTATTGCTACTTCTACTACTACTATCACTACTACTACTATTACTACTTCTACCACTACCACTAATGCTACTACTACTTTAGCTACTCTAGCTATTATTACTACCACTGCCGCTACTACTACTACTGCTACTATTGCCACTGCTATTCCCATTGTTGATACAACAACTACTATTACTACAATTGCTACTACTACTGCTACTACTATTACTCCTACTATAACTGATACTACTGCCACTACAATTTCTACAACTACTACTATCACTACCGCTGCTACTATTACTACTACTATTACTACTACTACAATTGCTACAATTACTACTGTTACTACTACTTTTACTATTACTACTGCTACTACTATTACTATGACTATTACTACTTTTATTAGTATTACTATTACTACTACTACTACTATTACTCTTACTACTACTACTTCTACTACTACTACTACAACTGCAGCTTCCACTACTGCCACTACTGCTACTACAACTATTGCTACTACTATACTACTACTGTTATTGCTGTTGTCACAACCACTATTATTACTACTACAATTATTGCTACTACTGCTATCACTACTGCTACTACAACTAGTATAGCTACTACTACCACTACTACTGCTTCTACTACTACTACTCCTGCTACCACAACAACGACAACTACTACTACTACAGCTACTGCCACTACTTCTTCTCATGCTACTTCTGCTACTTTTGCTACATCTACTACAACTACTACTACTTCTACTATTACTACTACTACTGTTACGGCTACTGCTTCTGCTACTACTTCTCCTACAACTAATATGTCATCTACTAATACTACTTCTACCATTAATAGTAAATACTACCAAAACTAATACTACTGATACTGCTACTACTACAAATACTAATACTACTACAATAATTTCTGCTAGTACTACTACAACTACTACTACTTTTGCCATAACTACTACTACTAGTATGACTATTGCTCCTGCTACAACTGCTATCATTACTGCTACTACTGTTTCTGCTTCTACTACTACTACTACTACTACTAATAATGTTGTTACTACTACTACTGTTGCTACTACTACTACAACTACTACTTCTCCGACTACTGCTACTTCTGCAACTACTATTGCTACTCTTACTACTACTACTATAAAAATTACCGCTACTATTACTATCACTACTGCTAGAACTATGACTACAGTAACTACTAGTACTACTACTACTACTACTATAAGTGCTACTGCTACTACTGCTGCTGCTGCTACTACTATTGCAGCTACTAACACTTCTACCACTACTACAACTGCTGCTATAGCGACTACTACTACAACTATTACAACTGCTCATACTAGTACTACTTCTGCTACTACTGCAGCTACTACTAAAACTGCTACTACTACTACTGCTACTATTACTACAACTACTACTTCTACTATAGTTACTACTACTGCTTCTATAATTGCTACTAATGCTACTTCAGGTACAAGTACTACTACTACTATAAATACAACAACAACAGCTACTACTACTATTACTACTACTACTACTACTACTACTGCTACAACTACTATAACTGCAACTATAGCTACTTCGGGTGCTACTACAACTGGTACTACTACTACTCCTCCTGCTACTACTACTTCTGGTACTACTACTACTACTACCACTACTACTTCTACAAACGCTCCTACTACTACTTCGAACACTACTACTACTGCTCCCACTGCTACTATGCCTACTACTATGCCTACTACTACTATTACTACTCCTACTACAATTACTACTATTGTTACTATAACTACTACTGCTCCTGCTGCTGCTACTTTGGGTACTTCTACTACAACTGCCACTACTACTTCTACAAATGCTACTATTGCTACTTCGGACACTACTACTACTGCTCTCACAGCTACTACTCCTACTACTACTATTACTACTACTACTACTACATCTATTAATACTAGTACTACTATCGCCACCACAACAACTACTACTACTTCTAATACTACTAGTACAACTACTTCTATTATTACTATAAATACTTCTACTACTACTAGTACTACTACTGCTACTACTATTATTGCTGCTATTGCTAGTACTACTAGTACTACTTCTGCTACTACTAATTCTACTGCTACAACTATGACTCTTGCTGCTACTACTTCTACTATGACTACTTCTGCTACTTTGACTGCTACAACTACTACTACAACTACTACTACATGGTTTCATTAATGGAAATTGTTTGATGTAGTGAGTAAGAGGCTCTGGTTGTTCACCGTTAAAGAATTCTTGTTTAGGCAGTTCATATCATCCATACATAGCATTTTGATCTAAGATTTCAATTCTTCCATGTTTCAGCAGTAAGTAGTGTTCCATGGAGCTAAGGTCCAAAATATGGAATAAACAAGTGTTTCCATGACTCTACTACCCAGCCAATTCTGTTCCACTTAATCCCCTTTTCATAGCCACATATCTTTACGGCTAAGGAATGGGAAATATTTCTCCTGTTACATGAATCAAATATTTCATTTCATCCAGGAAAAGCCATCTCTTTCTGAACAATGTCTTTGTCATTTGATCCAATAGCATTCCGTTAGATAGGAACAGATTTGATAAATACTGATATCTCTTGGATAGAGTATTAGAACAGAAAGATCCATTAGATAATGAACTATTGGTTCTAAGCCATCCCTGGTGATGAATGAACAATTCAAAGTGTTTTTCTTGCGTATTCTTGATGAACCAGTGTTTATATATAGATGTAGGAGGATTTGTTTGGGAAGTAATAATCCCCTTTGACATCTCTTTATCTGCAAAGAATTCTTGACCTGAAAACACAGAGACAAAGGGCTGATCTTTGAATAGGAAAAAGAATGGATCTACAGGGTCCCAAATGAATTGGCTTATTCGAAAAAAGCCTTGTTCTTCAGAAGATCTATCTTGTGTCTGGTACTACATGGTTCCACTCTGCAAGAACTCTGAATCATTCTCGTAAAGCTCATCCTCTTTATGATAAATGATCTACTTACCATGAAATGACCCAGCCCAATAGGGAAATCCCAATTCAGTGGGCCTTTCAATACAATCAAATAGAGTACCACACAAGCGCCATATTCGAGGGCTCCTTCTCCTTCCCCTTCTTCAAACTCCAATTTGTATTTTTCATATAGAAATCTCTGATCAATGATAGAACAAGATCCATTTTGCATCTTATCTAATCGATTCCTTGGTTCGAGTAATGTTACTCGATTATTATCAAACTTACTACAATCTTTTTCTGTCCACGAGGATCCCACCAGAGAATCTTCTTCTTCAAATAGGCCATGACCTAGATCAGAATCATTCTCAATGAATCCATCTGAAGTGATCCAATTTTCTTCATCGGGTCCGAGTGAAGACCAAAGATCTTGAGTGACAGATTCGGTAGAACAACTCAAAAGATAAAGAAGTATCATTAATTTCTTCATGCTTGTTCCAAGTTTGAAGTACCATTCGTACAAATAAGAATCCCCTTCCTTAAGTGATTTCTTCTTCATATAGATAGATATAAGATCTATGGGGCAATTACTTAGAAGTACATTTTGTGCAACAGCCCTTTCTATCTTATAGAAAAGGATCCCATGATCCTGAACCGATCTTACCTGGGATCACAAATCCCAAGTTTGTCTATGAAGAGCTGATCTAATTGTATTAGTTTCTATAATTGATTTCCTCTACGTAATACTAATTGATAGGGCCTCATTGATAAGTGTTACAAGATCTCGTGCATTGTAACCCATCATTATGGACTAGAATCCATTAGTATGGAACATTTTCTATTCCAAACAAAATCCCCTAGTATATGAAGAATGAAAAAGTGCTTTTATGGTTATGGAATTAGAAGCCTTCACATCTTAATGTATGTATTTAATTTATTCAGAGCTATTAGAGCAGGATCCACTTTTATGGGAATATGAGACAGAGCAATAACAAGAATATTTTTAGTGGAACATCTTTCACAATCCCTAGAGAGATAGTTCTCTAATAGACCAAGGGATAAGTAATTCGACTCATTCACATACAGATCATGAATGTTTGGAATCCATATTATGCAAGGAGACATTGCTTTTGCTAATTCAAATTGAAGGGTGATAGCAAATTGGTCTATTTTCAGCATCATATACATAGTTAGCACATTCGTCATAACTAGTAGCTCCGTATCAAGGTTATCATCAATATTGTCACTATTATCAATATCGATATCATCAATAAGATAACCTTTAGGCTTGTCATCTAGGAAATTATTCGAAAATACCGTAATGAAACCAACATAGGAGTTTGTTGCTAGGTATTTGACCAAATAGGACTTTCCAGTTCCTATAGAACCTATCACTAAAATACCCCTAGAAGGGGATAGGGCTAAGCGGAGCGAAAAGGGTTTTCCATGAGATGGGAAATGAAAACTATTAGCCCCACATGAGGTTTGTGAATAAGCGATTGTCTGATAATGAGCAAGGAATATCCGTCTTTCTGCTAAATAGGATCTATTGAGCTCATAATTCATTAGATACTTTTTATGAATGTCAACTAAGTATCATAAGTAAATTGATCCTGGTTGTTCAAACATTTGATAACCAGAGTTATTCTTTGCCAAATGATCACTATGAGTCAGACTCAATAGAATTTGATCAATCCTTTTTTTGTCATTAAGGTGGAGAACTGAATCAAGAATTCTCTTTCTTCATTATCAATTGAATCACTGTTCATGACCCAAAATTCTATTTTATCATCAATCCAATCACCGTTCATGTTTTTTCTTTTTCTTATCAATGAATAGATCTCTTTATTTGTATGACTTAAATGTCTCATATTTCTCAAAAAAGTGATTCGATTGATGAGATTTGATATAATACTTATGAGATTGATGAGATTGATATTCAAATATTTCTTCTTAGAACGTATTGATTTGATCCCATAAGTAGGACTGCCACCTAATAGCATGTTGCCACCAGAAGTAGAACCCTGTATTTCTTCCAAAGAATCTCCTAATTGTTCCAGAGCAACTAGAAAGAGATTCTTTAACTAGAAAGAATTTAGTTTATATGTAGGATACCTATATAGAAGTTTTCGCAACTCAATCATGTATGATGGAATCATCAAAGATTTGATCTTTTCTAACTCTATTTGTAACTCACTAGAGGCTCCAAAAACAAAGAGAAGATGTATACGAATGAGATATCCAACAACAAGAAGAAGGAAAAGGATTGAATAGAGGAACTCCTGAGCATTTGTTGATCTCAGATGTGTCCATATCAATAGAACGGGTGACTCATTATTTTGATGAATCATTTCTTCGGACAGAAGAAGAAGATTTGGTAAACACTTACTCGAAATCTCATTTATCAAAGTCCATTGTGGAAGAATTGCCCATAATTTTTTCTATGGAACAGGCCATGATATATCTGATCTGTGCATAATATCATGAGAAATGGATACAAATTTTTTACTGCTACTTATACTTAGTATCGGCAATGGGTTTGAAAAAGTATCTAAAAGGGTAAAATTTAGATATTTGCACACTGTCGAAGTAAGGAGCCATGGCATATATGTTTGGAACAGATTCCATTTGGAGAGATTTGGAAAAGCACTATCTTGTTGAAAGGTTCTATATTTCTGCCCTTTCTCAACGCATTTCTTTAGACAAAGGCTTTGTTTTTTCCTCTTTTCAAATGGTAAATATTTCTCAGAACATGGAGTGTGAATCAAACCCATGTTTGAATTGAAACTGAGATATTGATGCAAGTTCTTCCCTTCTGAATCAGATAGATTCATATCTGAAGGAGGCTGACAATAAGTTCTTTCAAAATTGGCTATTTGTTCCTCTGTTAGAGGTGTTGCAGAAATGTCTGCTATCAAATAAATAGCTCTACGAATGAAGGGATCGGATCGAATTGGAAAATGAAAGATTTGTACAATTTATACATTTTGTCATGACTTTGTGGAAAATTGTTAGGTATGAATATGTCAGATACCTGTGACTCGATTGGTGAAGTAGTCTCTCTCTCCAAAAAAATATGTTTTTTTTACTGACGCACAAAGAAACTATTTTGTTGCGAATGAACAAGATATTGAGGAATTGTCCATATGTAAGATCATAATTATGGATACGGGCCTTTTCCACATAAAAAGGGAATCTTTTGTTACAATAGAACCAGAAGTGATGTGGTTCATTCAAGAATCAAAGTTGATTTACTTTATAAAAAGAAGATATCAATGAACTTCTATGAAATGGTTTCATGGTATTTAGCCAATCATCTCGATAGTGGGATATCATTGAGAAATAGAAATCCATGTTATCAAAGGATTTCCTGTGATTATTTCTAGTATGGAATGAGTCAATCATCCACTTTGTTATCTTTTTGAACAAAAATGGTAATATTGTTCCTCCATTGATCAAGAATTTCGGTCTTTGGGAAGTATCATGATCATCCAATAAGAAGGGTTTCATTTTATTCAAATGAACTATTTGAACACCTATTGATTCTAACAACTAATTGCAGAGTTGATCATTCGGACCTTTCAATTCATAGATGTGGATCTCGGACCTATGAATGGGTATATACCTGATACTCACAAAGAAAAAGGGAAGTGACTTGGACAAAAAGAGAAGTGACTTGGACAAAAAGAGAAGTGACTTGAAAAAAAAGAAACGAAGTAACTTAGACAAATCTTGTTTGTCGATGGCCTCGGACCAATCAATCGAATATTGATTAATACGTAATCGATTGAACACTACTTGAAAATAGTTCTTCTATTTAGAAATGAAATGTTCCAAATGTTCCTAGAAATTCTTGCTCCCATTGGACCATTTGTATCTATATGCATTAGGATCCCGATTCATGGATCTCTCGATTTGAGAAATAAGAGGACCAAACCATTTACACTTTTTCAAATTCGATAAATGTTGGTTGATCATATATTTCATTATGAGTTGGATATTCAAAAACTACTTCGCAACAGTTGGACAAGTGGGTAATGTTGGGGTGAACCAAAAAAGTTTGGGTAGAGTCAGATCTAAGTGTTGGCTAGGTAAGCGCCCTATAGTAAGAGTAGTAGTTATGAACCCTGTAGACCACCCCCATGGGAGCATTGAAGGAAGAGCCCTTATTGGTAGAAAAAACCCACAACCCCTTGGGGTTATCCTGCTCTTGGAAGAAGAAGTAGGGAAAGAAAAAAATATAGTGGGAGTTTTATTCTTCCTCACCGTAAATAGGAATATTGAAAATTGAATTTTTGGAATTTGCAAAAATGTGCTGGGCGAACGACGGGAATTGAACCCGCGCATGGTGGATTGACAATCCACTGCCTTGATCCACTTGGCTACATTTGCCCCTTATCTAGCTAAAGGATTTTCCCTTTTTTCCATTCATCATTATTGTATTATTCTTACCTTATTAGATTGAGATATTGAACATAGTTTAAAATGTAAAAATAAAGGAGTAATTCGTTGTAACACGTTCACTAAAAAAAATCCTTTTGTAGCTAATCATTTATCGGGAAAAATGGAAAAACTCAACGTGAGGGATGAGAAAGAAATAATAGTAACTTGGTCTCGGGCATCTACCATTATACCCATAATGATTGGACATATAATCTCCATTCATAATGGAAAAGAACATTTACCTATTTATATAACAAATCAAATGGTAGGTCGCAAATTGGGAGAATTTGCCCCTACTCTGACTTTTGCGAGACATGCGAGAAATGATAATAAATCTTGTCATTAATTTTTTCATTTTTATTTTCTATTTTAGTAAAGTAGCAAAAGTAGTTATCATTCATTGGTAGGAGATAGCCTTATGATAAAGATAAAGAACTCGACTTCAAGAGGGGGAGCAATACCAAATCTCTTGCTCTGGAATAAGATATTGGATATTGCTCCTTTAATGATCCATATACATTAATACCAAAGTCTTATCCATTTGTAGATGGAGCTTCAATAGCGGCTTGGTCTAGAGGGAAGTTGTGAGCATTATGTTCATGCATTACTTCCATACCAAGATTAGCGCGATTTATAATATAAGCCCAAGTGTTAATGACACGGCCTTGACTATCAACTACAGATTGGTTGAAATTGAAACCATTTAAATTGAAAGCCATAGTATTAATACCCAAAGCAGTAAACCAAATACCTACTACAAGCCAAGAAGCCAAGAAGAAATGTAAGGAATGAGAATTGTTGAAACTAGCATATTGGAAGATCAATCGGCCAAAATAACCATGAGCATCTACAATATTATAAGTTTCTTCCTCTTGACCAAATCTGTAACCTTCATTAGCAGATTCATTTTCAGTGGTTTCCCTGATCAAACTAGAGGTTACCAAAGAACCATGCATAACACTAAATAGGGAGCCGCCAAATACACCCACTACACCTAACATGTGAAATGGATGCATAAGGATATTGTGTTCTGCCTAGAATACAATCATAAAATTGAAAGTACCAGAAATTCCTGAAGGCATACCATCAGAAAAACATCCTTGCCCAATAGGGTAGATCAAGAAAATAGTAGTAGCAGCTGCAATAGGAGCTGAATATGCAATAGCAATCCAAGGACAATATAACAAGCTACACCAAGTAAGAAGTGCAGAACAATTAGCACATAAGGACCACTATTGTATAACCACTCATCAACAGATGCCGCTTCCCATATCAAAAAAAAATGCAAACCGATAGCTGCAGAAGTAGGAATAATGGCACCAGAGATAATATTGTTTCCATAAAGTAGAGACCTGGAGACAGGTTCACGAATACCATCAATATCTACCAGAGCAGTGATAAAGGTGATAATGACTACAAAAGTTGTGGTAAATAAGGTAGGGATCATCAAAACACCAAACCACCCAATATAAAGATAGTTTTCAGTGTTGGTTATCCAGTTGCAGAAACAACCCCATATGCTTGTACTTTCGCATCTCTCTAAAATTGCAGTCATGATAAGATCTTGGTTTATTCTATTTTCAAGGGCTCCCAAGCACACGTATTAACTCTAGTTATCTAAAATCTAGATACAGATAATATGAAGGTTTGTTATTTAAGAGGATAACATGCACTATATGTTAATGTCACCCAATCTATGTACCGTAGATTTCTATTTATCTAACTAAATCGACCAGAACAATTTCTAAATCAAATAAATCAATAATTCAAAATTTTGAATTCTAATAGAAAAAAAAACCTTTTTCCTTTCCGTATGGGTTGCCCGGGACTTGAACCCAAAACTAGTTAGATGGAGTAGATAATTTTTCCTTCTTGTTGTAAGAGACAAAAAAAACCTCTCCCCAAACCGTGCTTGCATTTTTCATTGCACATGACTTTACCTATGTATACATATACAACTTAGACCCTGAAAAAAAATTTGGAATAGTTGGTTGATTCAACCACTACACTATTCCATGAACATTTCAGAATGCAAATTCATAAATTTTTCTTTATCAATTACCAAATTTCCATTTTATTTTCATAAATGGAATTTGCATTATATTACATAAGGTTAAGGTCTCATGATCAATCATGAAAAATCCCACAAGTCATTGCTATAGATAATATCCAAATACCAAATCCGTCCTGTATGTAATTGAAAAGGGGCTTTTGGTAAGATTAAAGAAAGAATTTGTTCTTCTTCTGTAAAGAATTCTTCCAATAACCCCGAACCTAATCTTTGCAAAAAAGCACATGCTGTACTTTTATGTTTATGAGCCAAAGTTCTAGCACACGAAAGCTGAAGTATATACTTTATTCGATTCAAACTCTGCTTTTTTGAGGATCCATTGTGGTAATGAGAAAGATTTCCACATATCTGACTAAATCAATGAATAATATCCAAATCTGATAAATCAGACCAGATTGGCTTACTAATAGGATGCCCAGACACAGTACAAAATTTCACTTTAGACAATGATCGAATAAGAGAAATAACTGAGACCATAGTATCGAATTTCTTAGTACGAGTATCTATTAAAAATGCATTTTATAGCATTTGATTCCTTACCACCAAAAGACTTATTAGTACACTTAAAAGATAACCCAGAAAACAGAAAGAATAATTTAATAATTGGTTTATATGAATCCTATGCGGTTGAGACCAAAATTGAAAATAATATTGCCAAAAATTGACAAAGTAAGATCTCCATTTCTTCATCTTAAGATGAGTTCCCTTTGAAACCAGAATTGTTTTCTCTTGATATCGAACATAATGCATGAAAGGATCCTTAAAGAACCACAAAGTCTTCTGAAAATGAAAATAATTAGAACACGCTACTATAAAAAAACTATTCTATTTTTCCATAGAAATGCGTTCACCCAAGAAAAGCCCCACAAGATGTTGATAGTAAATAAGAGGATTGTTTACGAAAAAAACTAATATAAATTCACATTTAGAGACATAAGAATTATATAGGAATCGAAAAAATCTTTGATTTTCTTTTGAATTTGAAATTGAAATGATGTAAATAGATTTTTTTAGAGTAATGAAACTATTCCAATTATAATATTCATGAAGAAAGAATCACAATAAATGCAAAGAAGAAACATCTTGGGTCCAGCATTGAAGGATTTGAACCAAGATTTCCAGATGGGTGGGATGGTGTATTAATATATCTTACACAAAATTAAAATGTGAAAATTTGTCCTCTAAAAAAGGAAATATTGAATGAATAGATCAAAAATTTTGAGATTTAGGTATTTCTTTTTATTCAAGGGAAGACCCTAATGGAATTTCCATAATGACTGCAAAACCTTCTAATATCATTTGGGAATAAAAATAATTATTGTGCCCAACACTTTGATTTTGGCTCGAATAATCAACTGAATAAATCAAATAATTTTGTTGATACATTCGAATAATTACTTGTTTCACAAGTACTGAACTAGATTTATTGTCATAATCCAAAATTTCTACAAAAGTCAAACAATTTAAACCATGATCATAAGCAAGTGTATAAATATACTCTTGAGAGAGAAGCGAATATAGGAAGTGCCTTTTCCTAGATCCATCTTTTTTTGAATAGCCTTGTAATTCTTCCATTTTCATTTCTACTTGAACAAGAAATGAGGGGCATTTCTTGGGTTATCAAATTATACATAGTGCAATACGGTCAGAATAGGATATATATTATGTATATAGTAATAGTAAGAAAATATATACCCCTAGACGAGGAGAGTCCAATCAACAGATCTTTTTCTCTACTTTTTTATCCAATGGGTTTATGTTTTTATGTTCATTAAAATTACAAGAGTGTAAAAATTCCTTTATTTTTGCAACCTAATCACTCTTTTGACTTTGGAATAAAGTCTCTTTATCAGTATAGGATTTCTTCTACACATTTGTATCCAACCCATAATTCTACTAAAATTAGAATAAAGAATAGTAGGATTCAAAAAAAAAATAAAAATAAAACGAATCATTTACACGAGAATCCTTTCCCCCATCAGGTATTAATTAATTTTTAACATCTAATTAGATTAGATAACTAATTATTCAAATTAAGAATATAAGCTCATTGCATTTTGTTTTACTTGAATTGGAACCATAATGCTCTATCCATTTATCCAATAGACCTAAAGAATAAACCCAAAATTCCATTTGATTTTTTTAAAATTTAAATTCCAAATTTATTTTTTTTTATTGCAACATGTTATTTTCCCCATTCATTACCTTTCAGGATCAGTCATGGTCTTATAGACTCTACCAATAGTCTAGATGAATTTGGTGCTTCATCCAAATGTGTAAAAGATCATAGTCGCACTTAAAAGCTAAGTACTCTACCATTGAGTTAGCAACCCAGATAAATATGCTATATAGATACGATCAAAATAAAAAAAAGACCAATTGAATTGCAATGTGTGATCCTGACAAAAATGAAACAATGAACTAAAAAAAGAAGGATTTTTTAATAACTAATTATGAACTTATGAACAAACACCAAAATACTAAAACTGTGTATCCGCTTAAAAACAACAAACAAACTATTAATAGAGACGTAAAAATTGACATTTATTTTGATTTTCTCAATTTTGATTTTTTATTTTCGTTAATGTTACTAAAATAGGCCTTGTCTTCCATAACTCTAGAATAAATTGACAACCCACCATTTGATTGAAGCAAAGGAAAAAACCAATAAACTCAATTTCAATATAGGGTGGATATAAACAGATCCATTTATCCATGATCAATTATATTTGTTCAGTATATTATTGTCAATATGAATCGAATGTTGAGAAAATGAATTAAATTAGTAAGTAAATCAAATATCTCATTCACTAAAGAGACGCAAATTTGACCATGTCCAATTGAATTATCAATGTTTTAATTGAAATTTTAATTAGGAACGTAGATTGAGAATCTAGTTTTTCCATAGGTATGGAATAGAAAAGGTTTCACATAAGGTCAGATTAAGTTCCTTATTCTTGCTTTCCTATGAAAAAGAAAATATTAATATATATAGGACTATTATCTTTTCTTTCCTATCCCTCATATACAATGAACCATTGTTACTAAAGGTACTCATAAATATTTTAAGGAATCACAGATACTTTTACTTAACGGAGAAAAAGGCCTCTTGGCTGTTGTTACTGAATACTGAAGAATAAATATAATAACAATATATAATATCATATCACAGGCCTTGTTCATTTATTTTATGCATTTACTTTGGATTCCTAAATCTTCTCATCAACTCCATCACCAACTCCATATTCCATTTCCATAAATTAAATGGAATATATATATATATATATGCCCTACTAGTCAATACACTACATTGATTTACAATTATTCATTTGAATAAGTCCAAATACAATTTCCCATTTCTCGATTTTTAGTTTTTCTATCCTAGCTTTATAAACTTTAAGCTTAAGAATGGTGAGAAAATTAGTACCAAAAACTCCTTACTCTTTAATCTCTACACAAAATATATTTAATGTGGAATTAGTATACCCCATTTATTTATTTTGGGAGAATTTTGATTTGGAAAGGACATAGAGAGATCTTTCTTTTGCATTTTGACTCAGAAAGCATTGTGTTATAATTTACATTTCCTACATACTAAATATAGGGGCTTCTCTAAGTAATTAACTTAAACTTAAATAGTTATCTTCAATTTCAATCAATTTCAATATAAATATGAGTAATACGAGCATATAATATACATTTTTTTTACCTGCATTTAAGACTTGATTATGTTTGTGAGAAACCAAATAGAAGAAAAAATATCATTCTGAGAAGTTTTTGTAGAAGTCAGGAACAATTTGATCTGGGTTGGAAGGATTCGAACCTCCGAGTAACGGGACCAAAACTTACTGCCTTATCGCTTGGCCACGCCCCATTTTGATTTCCATTCAATACTACTAAACACTAATAATGTAATTATATTAGTTAATAGTCAATTCCAACCAAAATACATAGGATTGACATTGTTACTAGGATTCAACACATATGATATAGAAAAAAAGATTCATTGATCATTACGTATAATTCAATTAAGATATTGTAGGAAAGTAGAATTACTTATTATTCTTTATTCTTATTTTATTTTGGAATGGGATAAAGATTTATAATTTGGAAGAGTTGGAAGAAAAAAGGAATTATTTGATCTTTTTTTTTTATTTCACTTCTTAAACTTTCAAAAATAACTCAATCAAAATCAAATATCAAATTATATCATCTGCAAGAATAAAATTTTTTGTTATGCTTAATATCTTTAATTTAATTTGTATCTATCTTAATTCTGTCTTTTATTGGAGTAGTTTTTTCTTTGCCAAATTACCCATGACTTATGCCCTTTTCAACCCAATCGTAGATGTTATGCCCGTCATACCTGTACTCTTTTTCCTTTTAGCCTTTGTTTGGCAAGCTGCTATAAGTTTTATATAAAATTGTTAATACTCTCCTAAATTCTAAATTCCTGATTCATTCGAAAAAAAAAGATTTGAAAAATGGATAGGATCCAATATGCCTTATATCTTTTATTATTTTATTACTAAAAAAATAACTAATCTATTCCCCTTTTTTAAAAAAATGATCTTATTTTGGAGATTGTGTAATGCTTACTCTCAAATTCTTCGTTTACATGGTGGTGATATTCTTTGTTTCCCTCTTCGCATTCGGATTCTTATCTAATGATCCAGGGCGTAATCTTGGGTGTGAGAAATGAAAAAAAAAGTCCAAGGATCAATATTTTTTGGAATTTGAAACTCTCAACAGATCAGAAAGAAGGAGCAGGGAGAGAGGCATTCAAACCTCGATATGAATAACTCGTACAACAGATTAGCAATCCGCCACTTTAGTCCACTCAGCCATCTCTCCCAATTCAAATCAAAATTGCAAATTATTTTATGTGATATTTGAAGTAAAAGTTGATAAAAACTCTAGTTTTAAGGATTCAAGGATTCTATGATATAGAACACAGCATCCACAAGCAACTAAATTTCAATAATGATTTGAAATAGATATTCCCATCCCCATAGAAAGAATACCTTATTTCTTTGAAGAGGTACGAAAGTGTATTCCCTCAGCCCGGTTAAATACTGACCAGGCCAGTACTTCTTTTAATTCAATCAATCATTCATAGATCAATTAATTTTATTTAATTTATATAAAAAAATTTCATTTTATTTATATAAACAAAAGCATAAAACATATTAATTATATGTTGCTTATATAATTAAACAATATCCCAATAATATTAATATAATACCTCAAAATTTTAAATTCTAATATATATAAATGCTAATATATATAACAATATCTCAAAACACACATATTTCTAATAGAAATATAATTAATTGAACCCCGCCCAAAAAAAGCCAAACTTTATTTTATTTATTTAAATTTAAAATAAATTTTAGATCCGATTTAACTGAATTCATAAGATCTAATAGTTGAGAAGTAAAAAAGAAAAAGAACCATATATGCAGAATTCATCATTTTTATGGTTCGGCTTCAATGACTTCTTCGGACCGGGGCTGCCAGTCCAATAATGACTTACTAGCAAACAAAAAGTATAACCCCTTCTTTCTAGTATTTAAATAAGCTTTTTTCTATCACCGGCTTTTTCTCGAATCCCCAGTCAGCGTACGTGTAAACACTAGAATTTTCATGATTCTGATGCAATTTTGTTTTGATTGCATCTCACTTTTTTTGTTTTGTCTTCGACAAATGGTTATTTATATATCATAATATATATATATATATGGTAGCGGGTATAGTTTAGTGGTAAAAGTGCGATTCATTCTATTAACCCCTTAAATAGTTAAAGGGTATTTCAGTATTTTTATTCAAAATAAAAAACTACAAACTTTATTTTGAAAATTTAAAGGGTTTAATCCTTTACCTCTCAATGGCATATTTGAGGAAATATATACATTCTCATGATTTGTATCCAAAATTCCATTAAAAAAATGGATTATGGAGTTGCGAAGCATAATTTTTTTATTTTGAATTGGATCAACTCTTCCAATTGAATAAGTATGAATATAAGTATGAATAAAAGATCTGTGGATAAAGATCCAAAAGTTTATTTCCAATTGTAACTAGATCTTCAATTTTTTTTGTTGTAAAAGGAAAATTGAAACCAATTAGCCAGAGAACGAGGGTTTTGGTTTATTAGAATCATCAGCATATTGTTTCAGCTCGGTGGAAAAACAAAATTATTTTCCCCAGGATCCCATGAGTAGAAATAGGGAATGAAGTAACTAGACTAGACAAATTTGGTATAATATCCCTACTCTAGATCTAGAGGGGTCATCTAGAAAGCGAGTATTCTTGGATGCATTCAGATAGACAAGCTGACATAGATGTTATGGATCTAATTTTATTAGGACTTCCTTCATACATTGAAACTTTTTTATTTCTATTTTTCATTTAAGATCTTAGATCTGGAAATACATCAATTTTCCATAAAGGAGCTGAATGAAACCAAAATTTCATGTTCGGTTTTGAATTAGAGACATTAAAAATGATCAACCAACGTCGACTATAACTCCTAGCCTTCCAAGCTAATGATGCGGGTTCGATTCCCGCTACCCGCTCCATATTTCTTATACATATACATACATCATAAAATGGAATATGCATCCTTTTTTGTTTTTAGGGATAAAAATTCATTTATTTATGTGTAATCAGATTTTATCCGAACAAAAGGTGAAGACTGCGAAAGAAGAAAATGGGAATGAAAAAGTGTCCATTGTCTAATGGATAGGACAGAGGTCTTCTAAACCTTTGGTATAGGTTTAAATCCTATTGGATGCGATTTCTTTTTTTTCAACTATTCTTTTTTTTTAATGGCCATGTCAAGAAACCCATTTCTTTTCTAATGATTCGGATCATATATATATATATATATTTCTCAACAATTAGTCTTGTACTAAGACTAAGAATAAGAATGAGAAATTTATGTTTGTTCTTGATATCCATTTGCCCCAGTATAAATAGTAGCTATTTGTTCTTCTACCGTGAGAGGATCTGATTGAGATTGTTTGAGCAACTCACGTAATCGTTGATCTCTTGCCAATTGATTCTGAGTAGCTTTATCGAGATCAGAAGCAAATTATACAAAGGCTTCTAATTCTGTGAATTGAGCTAGTTCCAATTTTGATTTGGCGGCTACTTGTTTCATAGCTTTAATTTGAGCCACAAATCCCACTCTAAAAACAGAAATACCCACATTAATAGCAGGTTGGATTTCAGTATTGAATAGATCGGCGGATAAAAATATTTGTCCATCTGTAATGGAAATTACATTAGTGGGGATATAAGCAGAAATGTCCCCAGATTGAGTCTCAACTATTGGCAAAGCAATCATACTTCCTTCACCTAAATGAGAACTTGATTTAGTAGCTCTTTCCAAAAGGCATGCATGCAAATAAAAAATATCTTCTGGATAAGCTTCACGACCAGGGGGTCTTCTTAATAGAAGAGACATTTGGCGATAAGCTTGTGCTTGTTTGGAGAGATCATCATAAATTATTAAAGTATGTTGTTCACGATGTATAAAATATTCAGCTAGAGCCGCTCCTGTAAAGGTGTGTGATATTGTAATGTAGCAGGTGAATCCATTGTTTCGGCTACCACAATAGTGTATTCCATCGCCCCTCGCTCTTGAAAGGTAGTCACTACCTGAGCCACATAAGATGCTTTTTGACCAATAGATACATAAAGACATATTAGATTTTGCCCCTTTTGGTTGAGAATAGTATCTATGGCTACTGCCATTTTGTCGATCTGCCTATCCCCAATAATTAATTCTCGTTGACCGTGTCCTATAGGGATCATGGAATCAATAGCAATAAGTCCCATTAGAAGAGGCTTATATACATAGTGTCTTGAAATAATACCTGGGGCAGGAGATTCAATTAAGCGAGATTCAGAAGCTGAAATTTCCCCCCTCCCATCAATAGGTTTAGCCAGAGCATTTATAACATGTCCCAAATAAGCCTCACTGACAGGTATCTGAGTAATTTTTCCTGTTGCTTTTACAGAACTTCCCTCTTGTATCATCAAACCGTCACCCATTAATACAATGCCAACATTATTAGATTCCAAATTTAGAGCAATGCCTATTGTACCCTCTTCAAATTCTACTAATTTGCCTGCCATGACTTCATCAAGACCATGAATACGAGCAATACCGTCGTCTACTTGAAGTATGGTACCGACATTCACAATCTTTACTTCTCTATTATGTTGTTTGATACATTCATAGATAATATTACTAATTTCATTGGCTTGAAGGGTTACCATTAGTGTCTCTTTATTCTTTTTCAAAGGCAAAAAAAAAAACCGTACCTAAAGTTTCAACTAAAGCAAAAGTAGAAAGATTAATCGGTTATTTCTTCCATTGCTGCTAGGATATGAATATTAGCACTGATGATACGGAAATGTAAATCACTATTCAAACAACTATTCAGAGTTCCTAGAGCTCCATGTAAAGCTTGCTAGAAAACTTGTTGTCTTACCTGATTAATCAGTCTTTGTTGTTCAAAAAGAAGGGTTTCCTTTTTGTAATTTTCTAATCATTCCAAACTATCACAAGTAGCATTAATCAAATTTACTTTTTCTCGTTCTATCTCAATGTATCCATTAATTCGATACTCATCTGCTTCCATTTCCACTTTCCATAAGCGAGTTCGGGCTTTTTCAAGCTGCTCAATGGCCCCTTTATGCAATTCTTCCAAATTTTGAATAGTACTCAAGTTCCTCTATTTTCGATTATCAAATAAATCATTTAATGAACGTATATTATCTTACTATATAATATAATTTTACGACTTCCATAATCTTTTCCCGAACCAAACATGAATCTTTCAGTTCATTTGGCTCTCACACTCAATTATTTATTTTATAGACATATAGACATTTCCATATCATTTAATGTAATGAGCCTGGCCCATCTTTTCTTCATCGAAATTGATACAAGACCAGAATGTTCTATTATAGTAAAAGGACTTTTCCAACTAAACAAAAATCTATAATTTCAACAAAGTTGTTTCTTTATTTAATTTGTTTTTATTAAATTTCAAATACAAATAAATATAAAATACAAATATATATCTATAATAGATATTTCATTTTAATATATTTGAAATAAATATTATTTGTTATTTGAAATTGAAATATTTTATTTTAATATAATTTAAATTTGTTTATGCCCTTTCTGCAAATCCAAAAAATTCTTCATTTTTTTATACATAGGTCATCAATTCAGCATTGGATAAAAAGAGGCAAGGTGCCTATTTTTTTCTAATGCATTTTTTTTTATAGTAACTAGTAAATAGTTGAAATCATTTTATTGATATGAGTGTCTTATATCAGATAAATTAGTAACTATTCATTTTAAAATGAAAATCATTTCGGTACTAACACTAAGATAGTGGTAGAAAGAATACCCATGTTATGCTTGGACTTCAAATAGTTTGGCTTTAACCATGTTAATGGTCTCATATTATTGGCTGATAGAAAATCAAAGTTGATTTACCAATGAATCACAAAATGCTATGGTTCTTACATATATTATATTATATAATTTCTGAATGGAATTTATTCATAAGTAATTCATCGAGATTGTCCACCTTTCCTTCTTATTTTTTATTTTATTTATAAATACAATAAAAAATAAGAAATAGAAATCTATTATATTAAAGTACTACCGGTTGGATCCAGCCTATTTTTGAAATAGACAACTCGCACATGCTCCCTTTCCAAAAAGAATCAATACACCAAGCACTATACTTAGATTTATTAGATTTGTTGCTAAAATATCGGTATTAAACTTGAAACTTTTGGCAAATGGCCAGTGTTCAAAAGAAACAAAGAATAGGTTATATTTTTCATATGCTTCATACAATATAGATAGGAATAAGAAAGAACCAGAATTCTTTTTCTATCATCTCATTTTTTTTTAATCGATTTCTTTATTTTTTTTTATTTTTTTTATTTTCCATTTTCATTAACTTTTTTTCTTATTTTTTAGTGAAATTTCCAATTTTGAATAAAGTAGTATTACTGTCTTAGGTTTCATGTCGATTGTGAAATATCTCCTTTGTTCTTTGTTGAAAGGTTCTCTAAAAGTGAAAGTTTCTATTGTACTAAGGATGAGAAAAAAGAAAGTGAACAGATTTGAGAATTCCCCATCTTCAAATCTGTCCTACCTAGGGTAGGGGTATTGTCTCAAGAAAAATAGAAAATTCTAGAAATAATTTTCCATCCTACGAGTAAAGTCTTGCTATAATTTGACGAAACAAAGGGTAAGTCTGAGTTAATGAAATTAATGAAAAACATACTTTTTCCCATTTCTAGGATTACATTAAACAAAGTATTCAAAAATAAAAGTGCTAATGCCACGACCAATCCATAAATTTTTAAAGCTTCCATAAAAGCTAGACTAAGCAATAAAGTACCTTGTATTTTACCCTCTGCTTCTAGTTGCCTCGCAATACCTTCTACGGCTTGGCCTGCAGTAATACCTTGACCAACTCCAAGTCCAATAGAAGAAAGGCCTACAACCAATCCAGCAACAACAATGGAAGTGGCAAAAAATAATGGATTCATGGTAAGTTCCTTGCACCAAAAAAAAAGGTTAATAATACAATCAACCAATGAATTATTACATTTTTTTTTTACTAAGATCCATCGTCAGGTCGAAGTAACTAAAAAATCTGAATTACAATAAAAATATTAGTGAATCAACTGAATTATTGGAACTATTTCCATATCTTTTTTTTTTTAGTTTCTACCCGCGATAGGTTTTTTTGTAAATCCATATGATGCATATAGCTCTAGTTATTGCACTTCTTTCTTTGGAACCATTTTTCATCCATTCTTTGTTTTCTACTCTATTCCATTCCTGAGTTCATCTATTTTTTCATTCAATCTATGCATAGTCACAGAGGAAAGAGAAGAAAATTGTATTGGAATACATCTCTATATAAATAGAGGGGACTGTAAATTGTATATAAAATAAATTATATAGAGATAAATAATATATAGGAATAATCCCCTATAATATAATGAATATCTAATATCAAATATACCTTTCTTTCTTCTATAACATAACTTGACCTACCACGATTATGGGTCATATATACTATACAATACTATACATACATATTTGTTTCTATTATATTGCCCAACCGAGTGGATTCTCTTGAACCATACATGAATTGAAATAAGCTATAAAAAAAAACACTATTTTGTTTGAAGACTAGTTAATGATGACCCTCCATGGATTCGCCTATATAAGCCACGACTAAGGTTGCAAAAACAAGAGCCCACTTGTAAATAATCCAAGAAACATGACGGGTATAGGAATTAATAAAGGTACTAAAAAAACAAGAACAACAACTACTAATTCATCTGCCAATATATTCCCGAAAAGTCAAAGACTAAGAGATACAGGTTTTGTGAAATCTTCTAGGATATTTATTGGTAAAAGGATTGGGGTTGGTTGAATGTATTTTCTGAAATAACTCAACCCTTTTTCTGTAAGACCCGCATAAAAATATGCCACTAACGTGGGTAAAGCTAAAGCAATAGTAGTATTTATATCATTCATGGGGGAAGTTAACTCCCCATGAGGTAACTGTATGACTTTCCAAGGTAAAAGAGCACCTGACTAGTTAGAAACAAAAATAAATAGGAACACAGTTCCAATAAAGGGAACCCAAGGACCATATTCTTCTCCAATTTGGGTTTTGCTCAAGTCTCAAATAAATTCAATGATATATTCGAAGAAATTTTGACCATCGGTTGAAATGGTTTGTGGATCCCGAACAGCTATGATGACTAAACATAATAAGATATAAATTATGACCAAAGAAGTGATAAGTACTTGGGCATGGATTTGCAAACCCCCTATTTGCCAATAGAAATGTTGGCCTACTTCTACACCCGATATATCATAAAACCCTTTAAGTGTTTTAATGGAACATGCTATAACATTCATATTGTCCTTTGACAAAAATCGAACTTAAAAAAAAGGAATTATTTTGATTCAACCATCACTTTCTGATTTCACCCATTTTAGTCCATATATTTCTATTTACGGGCAATCACATAAGATCAATATCCCCAGTACTTTACTTATTTATCTCTTTTGAAAAATTTAGGTAATAGTAACTAATCCAATAAATCTATGGAATTCCCAAATCATATGAGTAATAATTAACCAATTTTTTTTTTAATAATAATCAAGGATTTCTTATATAGCTAGAATGACCCTCACAAATTGCGGATACTAATTTGTTGAGAATTAATCGTATTGAAGCTATAGCGTCATCGTTGGCAGGGATCGAAATATCTGCAAGATCTGGGTTACTATTTGTATCGATTAAATAATTATCGGAGTACCTAAAATGACACATTCTTGAAGAGCCATATATTCTTCTTGTTGATCAAGGATGATTACAATATCGGGCAACCCCATCATATACTTGATACCACCCAGATATGTTTGCAAGGTAACTAATTTTCTCTTCAACATCGCTGCATCTCTTTTTGTTTTTCAGAGACGGTTGAGTTTGCCCATCTTTTGGCCTGCTCTTAAGTCTCTAAAGTTATGAAGTCTCATTTTCATCGTAGACCAATTCGTTAACATACCACCGAGCCATTTTTTATTAACATAATGACACTGAGCCCTTATTGCAGCCGATGCTACTGAATCCGCTACTTTTTTTTGGTACCAATGATTAAAAAGCTTTTTCCTCTACTTGCTGCATCAAAAAATAAATCACAGACTTCTAATAAAAAATGAACAGTTCTAGGAAGATTTGTAATATGAATACCTTTACGCTTTGCATAGATATAAGGGTCCATTCTAGGATTCCATTTCCTAGTACCATGACCAAAATGAACCCCCACTTCCATCATCTCTAGCAAATTGATGTTCCAATATCTTCTTAGCATTTTCCCACAATTCCCTCTTTGTTTTCATTTTTTACAAAGAGACGAGATACCCTGAAAAAATAAATAATAATAATTGTTCCAAGGGAACCTTATACTAAGGATTGACCGTTAATACAATATGCGATCCAAACCATTAATTTCTTTTAATTACTTATTTTTTTATTACAAAATCAATAGACTAGAGATAAATTAAAGGAGAGAAAAGTGAATCTCCTTTTAGGAATCATTAAATCCTGTAAATGATTGGTCTAATGTCTCATGTAAATTGTTTGGGAGGCAAGAACAAAATAATTCTTTGTGGTGTAACAAAATATCTATCATTTCTAATGAGAATAGATTATTATTTTTTATTTCAAAATGAATATTTTTGTCTTTTCTTGAATGGTGCACTAATTTTTTAAATCCAGTACCAACAGGCATAATCCCCCCCAGAACAATGTTCTCTTTTAGGCCTTTCAACCAATCAATACGATTTTGTAGAGCATATTTTGCTAAAACCCGAGCAGTTTCTTGAAAACTCGCTTCGGATATGAAACTTTGAGTATTTATAGAAGCCTTCATTATTCCCAATAATATTGCCCAATAACAAATCGCTTCATCCAAAGCACGTCCTGCACGTTCCACTTGCAATAATCTGATGAATTCTCCATGTGAAAAAACATTAGACACTCCATCTTCTGAAACCAACACTTTTGTTGTTACTTGATGTACAATAATTTCTATATGTCTATTATGGATCTATACCCCCTAGGATCAATAAACCTTTTGAATCCTATTAACCAAAGAGATACGACTTTGAGCTATGGTTAGCTCAACCCCAATCAAGAATCCCCAAGGTCTTCCGAGAATTCTTGGTATACATTTTTTCCAACTCCCAACTCTCTTTTCCAGGTTCATCGATATGGAATCAACCGAATGCACTTCTAAGACTTGTTCCACTTTTTGAAGACCTTTCGTTATGTCACCAGAGCTCGATTTTTTATAGTTAAATGTAACTAATGTATCTCCTTCATAAAGGATTTTCCCACAATGTCCATGAACAATTGCTCCCAGAATGGCCAAATAGGCCTTAGCTGATCTTATAACTAAGGAATCAATGTGAACAATTAGAATTTGACCAGATTTTGTTATGTCTGGTCTGTATTTGAATAGACATACATTTTCAAAAAAAAATTGTCCAAGGCTAATTATTGTAGATATCTCTTCACAATAATTGTGATGGAGAAAGCACCAATTCAAAGGGAATGGATTCAAGAGGATATTACTCCATGGATCAGGACTATAAATCCTCCTATTTTCATCTATTAAATAGTATTGAAGTACTTGAAGTACTTGGAAAGTCTGTTTAAAATGAAAATTCTCAAGTAGCAAAATTTTCTTTAACAAAATCTGATTATGAGTTATTAAATGGTAAGATGAATAAAAATTCACTATTTTAGGTACAATAATACCTAAGGAACCTAGAAGATCCATAATTGGAATTATGGCATCCGATTCATTTGTTACATTATTATATTTCGAACCGTTGAATGGACCAATTTGAGAACAATTGGATGATGACAAAATTAGCAAAGATTGACATTCCTTATTTTGATTCAACAAGGTACCCATATTGATAGTTCCTTGATGTTGGGCAAGTAATTGAATCTTAGACTTGGAAGAAAAAGGATTGATATTGGTGCAATTTAATCCATTATCGGGAATCAACCCTAAACCCACCATATCATTCCATTTTCTGGTATACAAAATAGTGGACTTGATTAAGTCAATTCTTATGAAATCATGAATCAAATCATTTGCCCCTACCTCAACAAAGGAAGCATAAACCTCTTCTATGGAACTATTTTGTTCTTGGTCCCAATTTAATACTAAGAAAGTCCTAGCTAATTGAATACTTGTGTGAGAAATTCTCCGAATTGAGTTGCCATTTCCATAAAGGATATAATTTACAACCCTAAGTTGGACATTATTCTTTTCCTCTAAGAGGTCTTGAGGGAAAAGTGTTGCTAAATTTATCCCATCAGCTATTTCATATGTGACTACAGGCCGAACTGAAACAAAATACTTTTTCTTAGTGGGTGTGATTCGTTGAACATAGATCCAATTTTTCCATTTTTTTTGGATTCCTTCAAATTTTTCTTTCCCCTTCTTGGTGGTATCAAAATGGCACTGTGCCTGGATATCTTATCTGTCTCTCCAGGAAAATGGATATTTCTAGAAAAGATTTTCAATTCAATACTTTTTTTTTCTCTTCACTCGTACTAATCCGCCTACTCAACTTCTTGTATTTAAGGCGAGTCGTGTATCTACTCCAATGAGACTATTGTTCCGGACCATTATGGACGAAGATCCAGGTAAGATATGCACTTCTTCAGGAATGAAGAAAACTGATCTATTTTGATTTGTATTTTGTATTTCGGACTAAATTCTTTGGTTCCTCTATACCCAATCAAATCATCTTTTTTTATAATTGAATGTACCTCTATAGTCCTATATTTAGTAATTCCTGAACTGCTTCTTCTATATATTGAATCATCAAAATAGGCAAGAATACTATTTCTATGTAAAATACCATTGATGGGTATTTCAATCGAAATACCAAAATAGGGTATTAGTTCTTTCTCTCAGTCTTGATCATATTGTAATGGGATGATGAATCTATTTATTCATCTTTTTCGCCAAGAAATCTGAATTCTAGTGAAGAATAAAAGGATATATGAAATTCCAATGACCCTTGGATATGATTCGATCAGGTATTGAATGTTCAAGAATTTCTTTTTTTTTTACCAAAAGTATCCAACAATTTATGCCTTACTCAATAATTAGTTATTGAGAGATCAGAAATATATTTTTCTTTGATAGAAAAAGAATGAAAATTCATTTGATCTTGATCCTTGTGGAGTGAAAAAGACACTATACTAGATCTACATAGACCTCCTACTACTATCCATAAATGACTTGTTTTTGGTAATAAATGAACATTACCATATGGGTATTCCGGTGCATGGTAGACATGGGTGCTCTAGTGCATTTCTCCCTCTGATTCAGAATAAATATTTTTTCAGACCCTCTCTTTAAAATGAAAAGTGGATGCCTTGGCACAAATCTCGGCAATCACTTGTTCTGATTCCACATATTGACCATTTTGAACTAAAATCAAACATTTTGGTGGAATATTCACATTATGTATAATATCCTAACCCTAAATAGTTACATACACCTCTATAGAACATAAAAAAGCAGGATGTCCATGATGGGTACGTGTGGGATGAACCAAATCCTCATTGAATTTGATTTTTCCACTAGAAGGAACTCACACATGTTCAGCAGTACCGCTTGTAAATACTCCACTGGTATGAAAAGTTCTTAATGTTAGTTGAGTCCTTGGTTCCCAAATTGATTGACCGACAATAATACCTACGGCTTCTTCCAATTCAACTAGATCGCCATGAGCAGGACTCCGACCATAACATAATTGATAGATCCAAGATGTACTTTTACAAGTAAAAGGGGTTCGAATATATATCGGTCATGCTAGGAAAATTATCAAGCGATTGACAAGTCCAATCCCAACCTCTTGATTTTGAACGGCAGAGCATCGTGGACCCATATATATATCATCTGCTAATACACAACCAATTAGTATTTGGACAAAAAAATTTTCCATCATCCTCCCTTTTTGAGGACTCACGAAAATACTTTGGATAGTACTACAATCTATTCTACGTACAATAATGTGTTGAACTACTTCAACAAGTCTACGTGTGAGGTATCCAGCATCTAATGTTCATACAACTGTATCTATAATGCCTTTGCGGGCTCCGTAGCAAGAAATTATATATTCCGTCAAAGAAAGTCCCTCACATAGATTGCTTTGAATGGGTAAATCAATCATTTGTCTTTGAGGATCTGACATTAATCCTCTCATACCCACTAATTGGTGTACCTGAGATACATTTCCTCGAGCTCCTGAAAAGGACATTAAATGGAATAGATTAGAAGGATCAGTCATCCAAAAATTAGGATTCATTTCTTGTCTCAAATATTCACTTATAGCATACCATATCTCAATGGATTGACATAATTTTTCTACCGTGTGTACATTCGCATAATGATAGTATTTTTCCAAAAGAAAACATTGTTGTTCAATGTCTTGGACTAACCATTCCTTAGAAGGTATTGTTAAAAGATCATCAATTCCCAATGAAATAGGCATAGCAGTGGCTTGCTGAAAACCCAAAGCCCTCGATTGATCCAGGATATGTGATGTATATGCCATTCTGAAAATGATCTATTAATCTGCTAATAAGTTGTTTCATAGCAGTTCCATCTATCACTTTATTGTGAAAGACCAGATCAACCTGTTCTGTCATAAATACCCCCATATTATGCTTAATAGGATTCCACAATTGACCTAAGTCAATGATTCGAAAACTTTCTTCCCTTAATCTTAATTCATGCAGAAATTCGGGAATTTTGATACGAGTGAAATTGGAGAGAACCGAATTCCCGACATGGATATCAACTAATCTAATTTCTTAGTTTAGATAGCATATGAGTAGGCCCAAGAAAACCCCTATATAGCTTCTTCCATTTCTCAATAAAAAGAAATATGACCAATGGTGGTTCGAATGTATATACAAAGAATTTATTTTTTTACACTTCTTACGATTAGATAGTTCCTATAAATCTCTTTATAAGTACCCAAAGATTCATATTGAATTTTGATAGGAACTTCTCTTGAGCCAATGACACATTGATCTAGTCACCACCGGAGCCACAGAGGACTATCTAAATCGATTCATTTTTGCCGATAAGTTCCAAGTGCATCATAGGAACTACAACAATACATCACTTTCATATACTTATGCTTATTCTTATTATTGTTAACTATTTTGTTTTGAGAATTTCTATAATTATATGTATTATACCTATTTCCAAAAATACCTCAATGATTTCCAATCATTAATACATAGAGTCCAATAAGCATATCTTGAGTTGGTATGGAAATGGGATCTCCAATATCTCGAGACAAGAGATTCATATGAGAAAATGTAAGTAAATGAGCCTTTGCTTGAGCTTCCAAAGATAAAGGTACATGAACAGCCATTTGATCCTCATCAAAGTCTACATTGAAGCCTCTACAAACTAATGGATGTAAACAAATAGCATGCTCCTCCACTAAATATGGTTGGAAGGCCTGTATACTCAATCTATGCAAGGTTGGTGCTCTATTCAGCAATATAGGATGTCCCCACATAAGTTCTTGAAGTATTTCCCATACAATGGGTTCTTTTTCCCGAATTTGACTTTTAGCAATCCCTATGCTAGAAGCAACATGTTGTCTGATTAAATCATGAATTACAAATGTTTGGAAAAGCTCTATTGCTATTTTTTGAGGTAATCCACATTGATGTAATGAAAGCGAAGGACCGACGACAATGACGGAATGCCCCGAATAATCGACCCATTTTCCAAGTAGAGTCTCATGAAATCTTCCCTCTTTTCCTTCAATTACATCGAAAAATGACTTGTAAACTTTATTATGATAATCTTTGATTGGTTGTCCATGGATCCCATTATTAAGAAGTGTATCTACTCTTCTTGTACCAATTTCTCTTGACACATTACTAATTCACCTGGCGTAGATCTACTTGTTGCTAATAGATTTGTAAGAGTATTGTTCCGATAGATAACTCTTCTATAGAGTTCACTAATATCTGAACTCATTAGTTTACCTCCATCTATCTGAATGATTGGTCTCAACTCGGGAGGAAGAACTGGTAATAGGCACAAAATCATTTGTTTTGGTTCTACATTTGTTCGAATAAAATGTTTAGCCAATTCCATGCATTTAACCAAAAAAATCCTTTCTTCTTCGAATTTTTCTATCTTCCCATCCATTTCCAGTTCCAATTGCCTCCTTGTCTCCTAATTCCTTCCATTCTACAAATGAATTATCTATAATAATTTGCAAATCCAAATCTGCTAATTGTTCTCTGATAGCACTTGCTCCCATTGTGATTTCTCGATTTTTGAAATGTCTCAAAGCTTTGGGTAGTAAAAAAAAGTGGAATGCTATATTTCCAGGATTGGATTTCATATTCGAATGAACCTCATAATTGGAAGAAAGTTGGTTTTTTAGATATGGACCTAGCAAAAGAAAAATTGAGATAGGTTTCTATAGGATTGGATTCCCCTTTAAAAATCGGACATGAAGGTTTCCTCTCATCCGGCTCCAGTAGTTATAGCAAATAAAGAAAAAGAAAGGGGTGAAATTTTGTTCAATAAAACCCTACAAAGGCTAAAGGCTACTCCTCACTCAAGTTCCCAGTGAGGACTAATCTTTCATTAATTCATTCTTGTTTTGACTTTCTGAATTACTTAAATTCAATTTACAATTCTTTTACAGCAAAAAAGTAAATGTGAAATTATTGAGTAGTCTACTTCCCTTCAAATGCTAAATCCACTTAAACTTTTAAAGTTAATACTTTGGGACTCATAAGGGATTTAATTGTCTATATATCGTCCCATTCGATCTTTTAGGTCCCTACTCACCTCGATGGTGCTTATGCCATTAAGTCCCTTGAAGAGTATATGCGATAGATAAACTTCTGTAACCATGCCATAGTTACTTGCTTGAAAAGAATCTCTTTCTAAAAGAAATGGAATGGCTAATTCCATGAAAAGTATTTTTTTTTCTTGAGGTAAAATTATAATTCCATTCCTATTTATCTGTTAGGGAATCGACCATGGATCAATTCCCCTTTTTTGGAAGTATTGAATACACACAACATTCTAAGCTTCATGTTAGTCCTTTCAAGGCACATGTCAGAGTAGGGACATCCCAATCAGATTGAGTGGGATGACAGTTTCTCAGTTTGAATCTGTAAAATGCAAATTTCGATCAAATCACACATCATAATATACTAGGCCTTCTAATTCCTTATGGGATTTATCTAAAAGATTTGCAATATAACTAGGAAGACATTTCAAATACCACACATGAGTCACTGGACATGCGAGTTTGATGTATCCCATTTGATATCTTCGTATCTGAGAATCGACAACTCCAGCCCACATTGTTCACAGAACTTTGGGTCTTCTTTTTCATCCATGATCACTCGATAATTTCCACAAGCACAAATTCTGCTTTTTTTAGGTCCAGAGATTCTTTCGCAAAACAATCCATCTCTTTCAGTTTATTGGTTTTGTAATGAAAAGTATAGGGTTTTGTCACCTCCCCAACCATCTCTCCATTTGGTAGGATTTTGTTGGCCCAAGCCTTTATTTTTCGGGGAGAAACTAGTCTAATTCAAAGTTGTTGATGTTTATACGAGTCGATCATAGAATAGAAATTTGGATTCATTCAGATCAAGCTTCCTTCCTATTAATCTAGAAGTTCTCCTCAAATACAAGGAAATGATTCAGTTCCAAAGACAAAGATTGTAATTCTTGAATGAGCAATCGAAAAGATTCTAGAGCATCTTCGGGGTTAGGTACTGTTCCTCCAATAATTGTAGTACCAAGTACCTCTTGACGAGGTTTGATATGATCAGATTTATAAGTAGGGATCTCTTGTAAAATATGAGCAACACCAAATCCGTCTAGAGCCCAAACTTCCATTTCTCCTACTCGTTGTCCCCCTCGCTTGGCCCTTCCTCTAAGGGGTTGTTGTGTAACAAGTGCGTAATGTCCACTGGAATGTCCATGGATTTTATCATCAACTTGAAGGATTAATTTCAGGATATAGGGTTTTCCTATTAGAACAAGTTGTTCAAAAGGATCTCCTATTCTTCCATCAAATATTTTGCTTTTCTCCAGATACTTGGGTTCAAATACCCATGGATTTTTTATTTGCTGACTGGCTGAATATAATTAAGAAAAGACTAGTTTTCTCGAAGCCTCTTGCTCATATCTCTCATCAAAAGGTGCTATTCTATAATGTCTCTTTAGGAGGTCCCTCGCTAACCAGAGAGAACATTCAAATATCTGTCCCACATTCATTCATGAAGGTACTCCTAGTGGGTTGAAAGCCATATCAATGGGTGTTCCATCTTGCAAATAGGGCATATCTTGTCTAGGCAAAATTTTGGAAATGATACCTTTATTCCCATGTCTTCCAGCTACTTTATCACCTACTTTGATTTCACATTTCTGTAAAATAGATATATGAATCATCTTTGGATTATAACTGAAATGACCCTTTTTCTGAATCCATCTCACATCAATAACTCAACCCCTTCCACCTATATGTAGTTTTAGAGAAGTTTCTTTTGCAGTGGACACCTGAATGCCAAGTATGGCTCGTAATAATCTATCTTCGGTGGCATATGATGATTTGTTCACTTCCTGAGGTGTTAATTTACCTACTAAAATATCACCTATTTCTATCCACGATCTAAGCATTACAATTCCATTTTTGTCTAAATTGCGGAGTAAATGAGCCTCTAAATGTGGTATTTCCTTAGTGATTCTTTCAGGGCCTTGACTTGTCACATAAGTCTGAATTTCATATTTACGAATGTAAAAAGAAGTATAAATATCTTCATATACCAGATGTTCACTAATTGGTACTGCGTGTTCAAAATTATAGCCTTCCCATGGCATATGAGCTACTAATACATTTTTTTTCCTAAAGAGAGTTCCCCACCAACAGTAGCCGAACCGTCTACTAAAATTTGTCCCTTTTTAATGCATTTACCCCGTGAAACCTAAGGTTTTTGATGCATACAAGTTTTTTTGTTAGAACATTGATACATAACTAATGGAATGCTCATTGTGTCCCCATTACTTGAGAAAATGATATTATGGGTATCAGTATAACCAATCTTTCCCTCCCGTTCGGCTATAGCTAAAATCCCAGAATTTAGAGCTGTTTGGCCTTCCAGTCTAGTTTGAACAATGCACTTCTCAGATCGAGAAAGTGAAACTACTTGAAGCATATTAAAACCCATTAAAGCTCGATTTGCATCATTATGCTCAATAAAAGGAATGAGAGAAGCTCCAATAGAAAAAAATTGAAAGGGAAAAATGCTTCTAAGATGAATCTGTTCCCATGAGATGGTAAAAAATTCTTGACGATATCGAGCTGGAACAACTTTTTCTTCTTGAATATCCTAGTTCAAGGCCGAAGAATTTTCTGCTGCTACCATATAATATTCATCTTTACTTGACGATAAATAAATCATTTGTGCATTTTTTTGATCTCTCAAATATTTCATAAAAAGGACTCTCTATAGATCCCCAATGATCAATCCTCACATGAATAGCTAAGGATCCAATAAGTCCAACAATGATTCCTTCAGAGGTATCAATTGGACAAATACGTCCATAGTGACTAGGATGAATATCTTGTATCTAAAAACTAGCAGTTCACCCTGTCAAACCCCCAGGGTCTAAAAACCTCAACCTCTGCCCATGAACAATTTGGATCAATGGATTAGTCTGATCCAAAAGTTGAGATAAAGGGTTTAAGCCGAAAAATGATTCATAAGTGGTTGTTAATGAAGTTTAAGTTACCAAATTTTGGGGAGTCAGTATCAATTTATGCCTGATTGATCCACATATAGTTCCTTAAACCACATTTTCTAAATTAACAAGAGCCAATCCAAATTGATCCTGTAATAGATCTGCTACAGAATGAATACATTTATTTTTCAAGTGATTCATATTTTCAAGTGTACCCGTTTCAAATTTCATTTCAATCAAATGATCCGCAGCAGCCAATACATCTTGTGGTAACAAAAATGTATTATTTTGAGGTATATCAAGATTTAGTTTTTGATTCATATTTCATCGACCAATTCTTCCTAATTCACATCTCTGTTGCAAATTGTTGGTAAAACTCTAAAATTGCACTTTCTTTTGACCCAATCCTTTTCTTTCTTTATCATTCAGGAAAGACAAGAAAATTTTTGGGTAACAATTATTATCTAGAATTTCTCTTAGATTCGAACACATAGCCGATGATAGAACTAGAATAGATATTTTTTTTGTTTCCTACTCACATGGGCCCATATCCTCGCTTTTCTATCAATTTTGAATTCCAATCTTCCTCCTGAATCTGATATTATAGTACTTGTATAAACAAAAGTTTCGTTATGGTCTAATTCTGAATGATAGTAAACATTGGGACTTTGAAATATTTGATTGATCACAATTTTGTATATTCCATTACTATAGAGGTTCCCAGCGAATTCATTAAAGGAATGGTTCCAATAAAAATAGTTTGTTCTTGCAAAGCTCTACTGGCTTTCCAAATTAATCCCGCAGGTACATATAATTCAAAAAAAATTCATGTATTATTTTTTTATAGTAAAATATATAGAATACAATTGAGGAATAGAATAATATTTAATAGGTGTATGAAGATCCGATATAGTTATCTAGCAATCTTCATATTGTATCCTTTTATTGTAGTTTTATTTTGGCAACCTAAATATGGAGCAGGTCACACTATATCATAATTCCTATTTTTTATTCAATATATCCAATGAAAAAGCACAACGGTTTTCTACTTTCTACTTTTCTATAGGGATATGTGCATAAGAGGAAGAGCCCATTCAATACAATCAATATCTATGTAATAATTTCTATTCTATGGTTTACATAGACACATATATATTGTTATAATGGAAATAGAAAATGATCTATTATTCAGAATAATTTAATTTATACTGATTAGTCGTAAATTGATTTGCTTTTCTTATGCCATCAAGGGAACAAAGTTTGTCTTGAATTTTGCAGTCTGTGAATATAAATTCATTTTTCTCTTTTCTTTTCTATTGAGAAAAAAAGAAAGGAAATTTTTTTAAGCAGGATGTATGTTTTAAGATACAATCAATCGAAGAGAATAATCTAAATGGGATTCAATAAAAAAGATATAGGGATGGATTAATTTAGGGATATAATGGGATTCAAGGTCCAAATATAAAATATAAAAAGGAGGTTATCAATAATTTCATAATTTTCAAAAGAATTATTAGTAATAGAATATAGATAATACTTTTATCCATTTCTTATTAGATTTGGAGGCATGGCCAAGTGGTAAGGCGGGGGACTGCAAATTCTTTATCCCCAGTTCAAATCTGGGTGTCACCTAATCAACTCAACAAAAGACTTGAGATTTCATATCCTGTTGATTGTTCTATGAATTCTTGACCCACAAAAGTAGGGACAAGGGGCTGGACCCATTGATACTGGGGATATTGGATTTTTAGGATATGTAGGTAACTTCTATATCTATAAAAGACTGTCAATTTTTTCGGTGGTTCTGTACATGTCCCAAACCAGTATCAATAGAGATGAAACAACTTCCACTTATTAAAGATTGTTTCACGCCATTTTTTTGCTAAATAATATGGAATCAAACAAATAAATAGTGAGAGTCAATTTGGGGATATAGAACTATTAAAGTAATAGGTCAGAAATCCTATAAACTAAAGGACTCCCCATTTTTTTCTTCTAGGATTGAAGAAAGCATTATATCAAAGACTATCCAAAACTTCATAATTATCTTACACTACCTTAATGTAGGTAGTGCTTATTGACTCTATCTGGAATTAGATTGGATAGGCTATAATCTAATGGGAAATCAATTTAGGAGTTGTGGAAAGGACAGAAAATACTTTATATCAAGACTCACTAGAAGCTCTGAGTGCTCAGATATTCAAATAGGGTGGCTATGTCACCTTTTATTTTATTCTTTAGAGATAGCCTTAAGTCAGAATCCTTATCCTTTTTTGTTTTGACTATGCACCATTAATTTTACTATAATTATCAGTCAATAAAATAATTCCTTCATAAAGATAGGAGGTATAATTCTACATGGATATAGTAAGTCTCGCTTGGGTTGCTTTAATGGTAGTCTTTTCATTTTCCCTTTCACTTGTAGTATGGGGAAGGAGTGGGCTCTAGGGTATAATTGATTACTCCATTTGGTAATCAAATTGTATTAATTCTTTACTTTAATTGATCATTTTTCAAAACCTTATCTCTTTCAAAATTATACTAAATTATAGTAAAAAAATATAATAATGAATAATAATCATTCAATGAAAGATTGAATGATTACCATAGTTATATTTCGAGACTCAAATCTTCACATAATAGGAAATTTTTTTCCAACGGATTTCTTCCTAAATATTCTATTTTGATGCACCAGTTCTTAGTTCTTAATAGAATAGTGGATATTAAATGAGAAAAAGCAATCCCTATTGGTCTTCCTTATTTTGTTTTCCTCCTTTCTTTTTTTTTACTATTCTAAGAAAAAGTTGTTCTACTACTATGAAAAAGCTGCTGGAAACGACTAGAGATTCAATTATCAAAAGAGGTCCTACATAAGAAAATAGGAGTTTCCTTGTGTTCTACTCCTTTTCCAACCCTGAAGAAGTTAGTTACCATAGAACTCTACGGATTATTTGTTAATAGTTCAATTGATGACTTCTTGTCTTGAGATGGGAATCCAAAAAATATTCCTTTTCCTTCATTTCATTTTTTTATATTATATAGTCATACTATTCTTGATTCTTTCGAATGAAAAGAAACCTAGGATTAGAAGAGTTGAGTTAGGATTCCATTATTTTTTTTGGATTAATTGAAATTCGTACAAATTGATCTATTGAAGAAAACAAAATAAAATAGAAAAGGCTATTCAAATTTATAAATGTATGTCTAATATATGAGATATATATTATCCTATGATCTATATAAATTAGGATCTATATAAAGCCTATATCTGTATACAATACAACTTTAACTAAAAATACTGTACAAACAACTATAGAATAGAAGATAGTATGGTAGAAAGAACTAGAATACTAGAATAATATTCTAGTTCTTTCTACCATACTGTCTCACATAGTATCTCAGATACTTCTAATTCCACCCCTAGTCATTTAAGACTTGGAGTTTGAATCCCTTTCTTTCATTTCTTCAATCATTGATAAAAACTAATAATTCAACTTTCAGTCAAATTAATCATTTTGACTGACTATTTTTACATAGATGATAAGTAAAAAAGTAGTAGGAACTGGAATAAATAGTGCAATAGCAATAAATGCAAGAATATTGACTTCCATAATCTCATTGTTTTTTGTTTCACAATTACACGGGATCCAATCCCGTAGAAATAACAAATTGTAATTCCTATAAATTCACTGGGATGAATTGAATCCTGGTGATACTAAATCGGGTCAATATTATGAATAATAATATATGATGTATCAAATTGATTCATCATCAAGAATTGAATAGTATAACATAACACAGGAAAATTTTTATCCATAAAAAATAAAAAATGTGATTCCTGATCCAATAAGGAATTCCTGCTGAATTTTTTTTATGTATGTATGCCAACGTTGATCCAAAATCCAAAAGGAGGATACTAAAAACATAAAAGACCAAAGAAGATCGTTTTATTTCTTTTTGAGTAAATTTGTTGGAATATTAAAATTTTATACTTAACTTTAACTCACCCTTTTCCATCTCACTTTTATTCTTTGGGATATGTGTATAACCCATAGAATAGCAATCATATGGTATTTTATATTTTATATGGTAATTGTATGTAAAAGTATAAAAAAGACGGTAGGTGGTAGGTTATAGAAAAAAGTATAAGACAAAAAATTCAATGGGAAATTGGAATGAGAATGAAATAGATTGTTTCCAATTAGTAATTGAGAAAACACAAAGAAAGTCAGAGCTAAGCTAGAAAAAGTGTGACTTAACCCGAAAAATACTCTGTCAAGATAATTATGGTAAGTACATTCTCTATTGTATAATGAATCAATACAATTTGTGTATGTACTCCTACTATACTAAAAATATCAGCATTCTATTACATTTCATTAATCAAGAACAATCAAAAAAGAAGTCAAACATGTATCTCTTACCTACTTAATTTAATATTAATACTACCACTTATACCTACTCATGTCTCTCCCCAATCAATCGGTACTAGGGGAAGAAATGGAAATTTTCGTATTTGTCTGATGATAAAAAAAATAAAGATCAGAGGGAATTATATTTTGATGCCTGTCTCCTTTTTTTTGCACATAAAATAGAGAGATAATGGTCCTAGTTCGGGACTGACGGGGCTTGAACCCGCAACTTCCTCCTTGACAGGGCGATGCTCTGACCGATTGAACTACAATCCCGGTGAGGTCTATGATGGCATAAATATTCTTAATGCTTAAGGATCATCAATCTAGATCATTAGAAAGATCAAAACATATGAGAAAAACATATGGATAGAGAAAAAGAAAGGACTTTTTCTCTTTATTTCTATGTATTGATCTACATATTGGACACTTCTGAAGGTTATATCATACTTGTGGGACGATGAATTTTTGGGCCGAGCTAGATTTGAACCAGTGTAGACATATCGCCAAGGAATTTATAGTCTGTCCCCATTGAAGATAGTAAACTCATAATTGAAGATGGTTAATTCATGAATTAAAAAAAGGGCTTTTTCCACTGAACTCAAGCTTAATCTTTAATCTTCATTTTTTCACAGAGAATAGAAGTTGATACCTCTAAAAAAAAAGTAAAAGAGTAACTACTATATTATTATAATCAATTCTTATTATTGAAAGCCATAGTTACAAAGTTGAACAATTAGTAATTAATAATTGTATTGAGTGTACCCTGTAGTAACATAGTAGTCCTCTTCATGTCTCATTATTCAAATTATCTTGGGACATAAAAATTATTCTAGATATCCAATCTTGATTATTAATCACAAAACCAAAGTATTCCTAATTGTTCCTATCAAACCCGTCGTAGAATTTTGAATCAAAAAAAGTAAGTGAACCTGACACATTGAATCATGACTATATCAACTATTCTGATATTTAAATTTGATATACATTAAATTATAGAAGCGGATTTTATTTATTTCCTTTTCCTTGGACCATGCAAAAATTTGTTAATATTTTTCTGATTTTATCTTTTTGTTACTGGATGCTTTTCCATTGGAAAAAATCATTCTTCTTTTCCGCTACAGATAAACATTTTGAAAATCTCTTTTGTAATATTTTTATTTGATTCCATAATTATATATTCTATTGTTTTTTCATTACAAAAATGCAATAGTGAACAAATGTAAGAAGAGAAAAGGGCTTTCATTTCGAGTCTACTATTATTTAATACTAATATTAAATTTAGGGGCAAGGAAAAAAATAATGAATTTTCTTTTTTTTTGCCCCTTACTTAAAAGATATACTCGGTGGTATGAGTCATAGGACAATTCGAGGTTCAAATTCATATTCTTATTAACTTATTTTATTAAGTTAAGAATGGGATGAGAATGGAAATAGTAAGGTCTAATCGAATCGAACTCATGGATTTACCTAGGTTGCTATGTGTTCCAATAGAAAAGAAGAATTTGTATCTTCGAAACATATCATAAAAGGCATTGAACAAGGAATTGCCCATAGACAATTGAACTATTGTATGCCCCGAAAATGATATGAGGTGTTCGGAAATGGTTGAAGTAATTGAATAGGAGGATCACTATGCCTATAACCCTTGGTAGATTTACCAAAGAAGAAAAGGATTTATTTGATATTATGGATGATTGGTTATGGAGGGACCATTTCATTTTTTTATGTTGGTCCGGTTTATTGCTATTTCCTTGTGCTTATTTCACTTTAGGAGGTTGGTTTCCAAGTACAACTTTTGTAACTTCGTGGTATACCCATGGATTGGCCAGTTCCTATTTGGAAGGTTGTAATTTCTTAACTGTTGTAGTTTCTACTCCTACGAATAGTTTAGCGCACTCTCTGTTGCTACTATGGGGTCCTGAGGCACAAGGAGATTTTACTTGTTGGTGTCAATTAGGCGGCCTATGGACTTTTGTTGCTCTCCATGGTGTTTTGGAACTAATAGGTTTCATGTTACGTCAATTTGAACTTGCTCAGTCTGTTCAATTGTGACCTTAAAATGCAATTACATTCTCTACTCCAATTACTATTTTTGTTTTTGTATTCCTGATTTATCCAATAGGTCAATTTGGTTGGTTCTTTGCACCCAGTTTTGGTGTAGCAACTATATTTTGATTCATCCTCTCTTTCCAAGGGTTTCATAATTAGACATTGAACCCATTTCATATGATGGGAGTTGCTGGAGTATTAGGCGCTACTTTGCTATGCGCTATTCATGTGCTACTGTCAAAAATACTTTGTTCGAAGATGGACGGTGCACATACATTCCGTGCTTTTAACCCAACTCAAGTTGAAGATACTTATTCAATGGTGACTGCTAATCACTTTTGGTCCCAAATCTTTGGGGTTGCTTTTCCCAATCAATGTTGGTTACATTTCTTTATTTTATTTGTACCAGTAATAGGTTTATGGATGAGTTCTCTTGGGGTAGTCAGTCTGGCTCTGAACCTACGTGCCTATGATTTCGTTCCCAAGAAATCCATGCAGCAGAAGATCCTGAATTTGAGACTTTCTACACCAAAAATATTCTCTTAAATGAAGATATTCATGCTTGGATGGTGGCTCAAGATCAACCTCATGAAAACCTTATATTCCTTGAGGAGGTTCTACCCCATGGAAATGCTCTTTAATGGAACTTTAGCTTTAGCTAGTTGTGACCAAAAAACTACTGGTTTTGCTTGGTGGGCCGGGAATGGCAGACTTATAAATTTGTCTAGCAAACTACTTGGGGCTAGGGCTCACGTAGCCCATGACGGATTAATTGTATTATGGGCCGAAGCAATGAACCTATTTGAAGTGGCTCATTTTGTACCAGAGAAACCCATGTATGAACAAGGGTTGATTTTACTTTTGTACTTAGCTACTCTGGGTTGGGGAGTAGGTCCCGGGGGTGTGTGGGTGTGTGTGGCTGGGGGGGCGGAAGGGGGGGGGGGTGCGGGGGTGGGAGTTATAGACACCTTTCCCTACTTTGTATCTGGAATACTTAACTTAATTTCTTCTACAGTCTTAGGCTTTAGCAGTATTTATCATACACTTCTTGGACCGAAAACTCTTGAAGAATCATTTCCATTCTTTGGTTGTATATGGAAAGATAGAAATAAAATGACTATAATTTTAGGTATTCACTTAATTTTATTAAATATAGGTGCTTTTCTTCTAGTACTCAAGGCTCTTTATTTTGGTGGCGTATACAATACCTGGGTGCTAGGGGGAGGAGATGTAAGAAAAATTGCCAACTTGACCCTTAGTCCAAGTGTTATATTTTGTTATTTATTAAAATCCCCTTTTGGGGGAGAAGGCTAGATTGTTAGTGTGGACGATTTAGAAGACATAATTGCAGGGCATGTGTAGTTAGGTTCCATTTGTATGGTCTGGAGAAGCTTCCTTGTCTTATAGTTTATGTGCTTTATCTGTCTTGGGTTTCATCACTTGTTGTTTCATCTGGTTCAATAATACCACCTATCCTAGTCTATTTTACGGACCCACCAGACCAAAAGCTTCTCAAGCTCAAGCATTTACTTTTCTAGTTAGAGACCTACGTCTTGGGGCTAATGTGGGATCTGCCCAAGGACCTACTAGTTTAGGTAAATATCTAATGTGGTCTCCGACCAGAGATGTTATTTTTGGAGGGGAAACTATGCGTTTTTGGGATCGTCATGCTCCTTGGTTGGAACCTCTAAGAGGTCCCAATGGTTTGGACTTGGGTCGGCTAAAAAAGGACATACAACCTTGGCAAGAATGATGTTTAGCAAAATATATGACCCATGCTCCTTTAGGTTCTTTAAATTCTGTCGGTGGCATTGCTATCAAGATCAATGCAGTCATGTATGTCTCTCCTAGAAGTTGGTTGTCTACCTCTCATTTTGTTCTAGGATTCTTCCTATTTGTGGGTCATTTGTGGTATGTGAGAAAGGCCCGTGCAGCTGCAGCAGGATTTGAAAAAGGAATTGATTGTGATTTGGAACCTATTCTTTCTATGACCCCTCTTAGCTAAGATTTTTAGCTAAGATTTTCTTATACTTATGTATTTATTCATTCTACTTTTTTCTGTTCTAGCTCGGCTAAGTGAGATAGTCGGCCATTCCCTTTTATGATAGTAGGCCAGACCAAACAAATAAAGAAAAAAATTTATTCAACAAAGAAAAATAAAAGGAGAGAGGGGGATTCGAACCCTCAATAGTTCTTTGTTCAAAACTATACCAGTTTTCAAGACCGGGGCTATCAACCACTCAACCATCTCTCTGATGGGTAATCTATATTTTATTACTATGAATAGAACATAACCATATGAGGTGAGACACTAACTATCTGTACTGTAGAAACATCCCAGATGCGAATCTATATTTCTATGTATTTATCTATATACTGTATATATACATGTATACATATACACATAATCCACTATGTCTGTTTGTGGAGTAAATACTAAACTCCCCCTGACCATATGCTCGAATAAAAAAAAAATAAAATAAAGTGTAATAAGTTCTAAAGAATCAATTGATTCGCGGTCAAATCCCTACATGATTTTATTAAGCGAGGGATCAAATGAAATGGTATAGTTTATAGTTCATTTGTTGGTAACTTGGAGGATTACAAAAATGACTATTGCTTTCCAATTAGCAGTTTTTGCATTAATTGCAACTTCATCAATCTTACTGATTAGTGTACCCATTGTATTTGCTTCTTCTGATGGCTGGTCAAGTAACAAAAATGTTGTATTTTCAGGTACATCATTATGGATTGGATTAGTCTTTCTAGTAGCTATCCTTAATTCTCTTATTTCTTGAATTTCTTTGGATCCAAAAATGCCACTCCTTTTTTAAAAAGTATTGTGAAAGACATTAAGATTCAATCTGAAGTATCTGAGTATCTAGCCTTGTGCAAATATGATCCAGATGCATATATGATATATCATATATGCGTGGACATATGCATGTGTATCAGAAAGGAAGAAAATGCGGATATGGTCGAATGGTAAAATTTCTCTTTGCCAAGGAGAAGATGCGGGTTCGATCCCTGCTATCCGCCCATAGTGAAGTAATATACTTCTTAATAAAACTTCAATTTAAGAAAAAATTTGGTATAGTTGACTACGATAATATCGTAGTTCTATCTTCCTCCTTTTTATCTCCCATCCAAACAAAAAATGTTGTGGAGATAGGATTTGAACCCGTGACTTCAAGGTTATGAGCCTTGCGAGCTACCAAACTGCTCTACTCCATGCTAAAGAACTTGGGAACTAATAGATGAAGAAAGATTAGATATGCCTCTCTACCATATCTATATAAATAGAATAGTCTATTTATACAGAATGGTAAAGAGGGCCCCTCTATGATCTATGATCATAGAGATCTATACAAATATGAAATGCTATTTTTACCTTTACCAACTTGATCTTATTGCACCCGCTAACAAACATTCATGAACCATTTCTCAAAGTATGTGTCCGAATAACCCAAAGTCTCGATAGTTACCTCTAGGTCTTCCAGTCAAAAAACAACATCAATAAAGACATATAGGTATACTATTACGTGGTGGGGATTGCAATTTTCTATGAATTTCCCATTTTTCACTCAATGATAGAACTTTGCTTATTTCTTTTTTTGAAGATCGACGAATCAAATGATATTTCTGTTCTAGTTTCTGCCATTTCTTCCCCTTATGGATCAAACATTTTTTTGCCATAATGTTCAGTTCCTATTATTATCAATGATAGAGTTCAGGTCCTAGATGTAAAAAAATATAGAAGAAGGTTGATCTTCCTCCCTTTCCATTGAAAGAAATGAGATTGTTGCTGATACAGTACATAAAAAAATAACTAAATTAACCAAAATTTCCAGATGTAGAGGCAATCAAGAAAGCTGCATGAGTAAATATATAACCTATAGAAAAGTGGGCTAATCCAACCAATCTTGCTTGGTCAATGGAAAGAGCCACTGGCTTATCTCTCCACCAAATCAAATCAGCCAAAGGTGTGCGTTCATGAGCCCATGCTAAAGTTCCAATCAATTCTTGCCAATATCCATGCCAGAAAATTAAGAACATAAATCTAGTAGCCCAAACAAGATGTCCAAATAAAAACATCCACACCCACACAGATAAACTATTCATACCAAAAGGATATATCCATTGATATATCCATTGATAAGTTGTGAAGAGTTCAACCATAGATAATCTCTCAACCATCCCATCAAATAAGTGGAGGATTCATTAAATTGTGAAAGGTTACCCTGCCATAATGTGATGTGTTTCCAATGCCAATAAAAATTCACCCATCCAATGGTATTTAACATCCAGAAAATTGCCAAATAAAATGTGTCCCAACTAGAAATATCACAAGTACCACCGCGTCCTGGGCCGTCGCAAGGAAAACTTTAAGCAAAATCCTTTTTATTTGGCATTAGCTTAGAACCACGTGCATCTAAAGCACCTTTTACTAAAATCAATGTAGTTGTGTGCAAACCTAGAGCAATAGCATGATGGACCAAGAAATATCCAAGACCTATTATTAAGAAGAGTGAATTACTAATCTCATTAATAGCATTCAACCAGCCAGGTAACCATATGTTATGACCCGTATTGAATATTGGGACATTTGTTGAAGATAAGAGTACATCGAACCCATACAAAGTCTCTTACCATGAGTAGATTGTATCCATTGGGAAAATTTTGGTTCGATCAAGATTTATTTTTTCGGAGTACCAAAAGCGAGCATGACATTGTTATGAACATAAAGTCCCAAAGTATGGAATCCCAGAAACTGGCTGGCCTAACTTAAATGAGAAATGATAGCTTCTTTATGGTCTAACATTCTTGCTAATACATTATCCTCATTCTATTTTGGATTATAATCTCTAATGAAGAATATAGCTCCATGAGCAAAGGCTCCCGTCATGATGAATCCTGTGATGTATTGGTGATGAGTATATAATGTAGCTTGAGTAGTAAAGTCTTGTGCTATGAATGCATAAGCAGGCAAAGAGTACATGTGTTGAGCTACTAAAGATGTAATAACCCCTAAAGAGGCTAGAGCAAGGCCTAATTGAAAATGAATCGAATTGTTGATTGTGTCATAAAGGCCCTTATGCCCACGTCCTAATCAACCCACCAGGGGAATATGTGCTTCTAAAAGATCTTTGATATTGTGACCAATCCCGAAGTTAGTTCTATGCATATGACCAGCAACGAGAAAAAGAAATGCAATAGTTAAATGATGATGAGCAATATCGGTCAGCCATAAACTTTGTGTTTGTGGATGGAATCCTCCAAGAAGGGTTAGAATGGCAGTTCCCACCCCCCTAGAGGTACCAAATAAATTATTGCTGGAATCAGGGTTTTGTGCATAAAGATTCCACTGATTGGTAAAAAGTGGTTCCAATCCTTGAGGATGTGGTAATATGTTTAAGAAATTATTCCATCTGACATACTCCCCCCTGGATCTGGGAATAGCGACATGAACTAAATGTCCTGCCCAAGCCAAAGAAGTTAGTCTGAAAAGTCCTGACAAATGATGATTGAGATGAGATTCGGCATTTTGAAACCATGAAATGCTCGGTCTCCATTTTGGTTGTAGGTGTAACTAACCCGCTATTAAAGATATACAAGAAAGACATAATAGAAAAAGAGCTCCAGTATAAAGATCTTTATTGGTGCATAATCCAATTGTATACCACCACTAATAAAGACTAGAATAAGCAATATTCATGGGGCTGATAGCACCTCCTCAAGTAAAGGCCTCTATGGCAGGTTGACCAAAATGAGGATCCCAAATTGCATGAGAAATAGGTCTTACATGTAAAGGTCCTATATCCATGACTCCAAATTTCCTTGCCAAGCTACATGAAACAGATTTCCATACGTCCACAAAAAGTTTATTGCTAACTACCCAAAGTGAGAAGTGAAAATGTTCTGATAAAGACGTTCCTCAGTAATATCATCATGACTTTCGAAGTTATGTGCAGTAGCAATACCAAACCAAATATGACGAGTAGTGGGGTCCTGAGCTAAACCTTGGCTAAACCTTGGAAATCTTAGTGCCATAATGCCTTTCAAATCCTCCTAGCCATTATCCTACTGCAATAATTCTTGCTAAGGAGAATGCCCATGTTGTGGCAATTCCACCTAGAAAGTAATGGGTTACTCCTACAGTGCATCCTTGTACAATGCTCAAGGCTCTAGACTGAGTAGTAGGAGCAAATTTTAATTTGTTATGAGCCCAAATGATAGATTTAATGAGTTCTTGCTAATAACCATGGCCACTGAATAGAAACATTAAACTGAAAGCCCAGACAAAATGAGCACCTAAGAAAAGAAAGACCAAATGTAGATAATGAAGAACCATAAGACTGAATTACCTGAGATACCTGTGCCCATAATAAATCTTGTAACCACCCATTAATAGTAATCGAACTTTGTGCAAAGTTTCCTCTTGTGATATGTGTTACCACTCCTTGATCACTTATAGTGCCCCAAATATCTAATTGCATTTTCCAACTGAAATGAAAAATTATTATCGAAATTGCATTGTACATCCAGAATAGACCTAAGAAGACATGATCCCAGGCAGATACTTGACATGTTCCTCCTCTTCCAAGCCCATCACAAGGGAAACAAAAACCAAAATTTGTTTTATCAGGTATCAAATGGGAACTATGAGCAAATAGAACACCTTTCAGTAGTGTCAATACAGTCACATGGATCATAAATGCATGAATGTATGGACCAAAAAGTTTGTGGTTCCTAATGGAATAGGTAACAAAGCTACTTTGCCACCTACTGCTACTAATTCATCACCTCCTCAAGTTAAGCTGGTCCTTGTTGTTGCAATAGGAGCTGTTACACCCGGTGCTAAAGCATGGGTGTTTTGTACCCATTGAGCAAAGATGGGTTTGAGTTTTATAGCGGTATCTGAAAACATATCTTGGGGATGCCCTAAATCACTCATGGTATCATTATGAATATATAAGCCAAAACTATGAAACCCTAGAAATATACATGCCCAGTTAAGATGTGATATGATTGCATCATGGTGCCTAAGGACATGATCTAATAGATCATTGTATCGAGTAATTGGATTGTAATCTCTTACCATAAAAATAGTTGCATGCGTAGCAGCACCAACTATGAGAAATCCGCTGATCCACATATGATGTGTGAACAGCGAAAGTTGTGTACCATAGTCAATAGCTAAGTATGGATAGGGGGGCATGGAATACATATGGTGAGCTACAACAATGGTTAAAGAACCTAACATAGCTAGGTTAAGAGCTAATTGAGCATGCCATGATGTTGTTGGGATTTCATAAAGGCCCTTATGACCCTGGCCTGTAAATGGACCTTTATGGGCTTGTAAAATGTCTTTAGGGCCATGTCCAATACCCCAGTTGGTCCTATACATATGACCGGTGATCAAAAAAAGAATTGTAATTGCTAAATAATGACGTGCTATATCACTGAGCCATAGGCCTCCCATTATTGGATCTAATCCTCCATGAAAACTCAGAAATTCTACGTATTTTGACCAATTAAAGGTGAGAAAGGGGGTTGCCCCCAGGCAAAACTGGGATAAAGTTGAATCAAAAGATCCCGATTCAAGATAAATTCATGAGGAAGTGGTATCTCTTTAGGATCAACTCCAGCATCGAGAAATTGGTTAATAGATAAAGATACATGGATTTGGTGTCCCGCCCAAGAAAGAGACCCAAGTACTAGTAATCCCGCTAAGTGGTGATTCAACATAGATTCTACATCTCGAAACCAAGCCAATTTTGTCACTGCTTTGTGATAATGGAACCAACCAGCAAAAAGCATTAAGGATGCAAAGACCAATGCACCAATTATGGTACAATAGAGTTGTAATTCACTAGTTATTCCAAATGCTCGCCAAATCTGAAAAAAATTGGAGGTTATTTGTATTCCTCAGAAACCCCTACCTACATCACCATTCAATATTTCTTGACCTACTATTAGCCAAACCACCTGCACACTGGGTCCAATGTGAGTAGGATCACTTAGCCATGCTTCATAATTGGAAAAATGGGCACTGTGGAAGTACATGCCGCTCAGCCAAAGAAAGATAATGGAGAGTTGACTGAAATGAGCACTAAATATTTTTCAAGAGATCTCCTCTAAATCACTGGTATGACTATCAAAATCATGAGCATCAGCATGTAGGTTCCAGATCCAAGTGGTAGTATTGGGACCCTTAGCTATTGTTCTTCAGATATGGCCGGGTTGGGCCCATTCTTCGAAAGTTGTTTTTATAGGATCCCTATCTACAACAATTTTTACTTCTAGTTCTAGCAAACAAATAATCATTAAGTCCTCTTTTCGGACAACACATACAAAGAGACCTGCCAATAGTCAAATTTTTAGTTAACCTCTGAAAGATGGATATTTTATTTAATTTATAATTAGTCCCTTTTTTTCCTATCTCCCATCCATCTATTTGGTTTTTCACTAGAGCAATTATGATATCCAAGTCGATCCAGGGCAAGTGTTCTGATCTATTATGACATAATGATTAGGTGCCTAACGGACAATTTAAAATCTTGCAAAACCATTTCTCATAAAACCCTTTCCTAGTGTGATGAAAAAACTATTTTTTGTGCAACCTAACCTAGTCTAATATATTTCTATCTGAATGTATAAATGCCCATATGTATCTACTTCCGTGGAACATAATATCTTAATTATTGTACTATATTACATTATATTAAAAAACACAAAATAATTCATTAGATTTAATAGGATTCATTTCGATATTTATATTTAGTCATTCAAATGTATTCTTTCCTTTATTAGATTAGTTTTCTATACCCATATCTCCTTTATCCATATAAGATACCATATAATAATGATTTTAGAAGTAAGAGATATAATAAAATTTTTGATTGGATCTTATCATAGAATATGTATGATCTATTTTATTTGATTAGTAGATCCAACAATCAATTGTAATGAATTACAAATTTTATTCGAATTCTAAATGCCTCGTAATCTTCAACCAATTATGTGCTTCAATATAATTATTCGGGGTAAGCGTTATAGCCTATTTCCAATACTCAGCAGCTTGATTGAACCAAGCTTCTGCGATTTCAGAATCACCCTATAGAATGGCCCGTTCTCCCTGGTTGGAATAGGTGAGTAAATACCTTTCCTTAGAACCATACTTGAGAGTTTCCTATTACCACAACTAAGCAGACAAAGTTAATTAACTAAGTTTCAAACTCTAATTTTCTTGGTCAAAAATCTGTTTTATCTTTTCTCCCCCCCTCCTTCTGAAGAATGAAGCATAGATATATTTCCTTATCTCGTTACATTACATTTTTCTAAAAGGGAACTATCTCATTTTCATATATGAAATTTATATAGAATCTTTGGAAAGGACTTTCTCTCCATAAGAAAAAAGAGCTTCCTATATTTGGGATTGACACTACACCACTGCTTAATATCTTATACCTTAGTGGATAGACTTTATTACATAAGTTGATTACTTCCCATATCCTGAAGTATAAGAAAATAGTTCTTAATCGTATTGATCCAATAGCTAGCTAATTGATCTTTACGGTGCTTTGTCTATCAATTTGATCCTTTACCCATAGAATATAGTATATAGGCATATCTATTTCTTCATATTTTGGTTCTTGTGAAGTCTCTTTCCTTAATACAACTGAGAAAAATTGTTTCTTTGGATGATGCATATGTAGAAAGCCTTTTTTGTAGTATTTACTTTACTAGCCAATTTGATCAGTTTTTTTTCCTTCTTTCTATAGTGGAGATAGCCACACGTAATGACAGATCACAGCCATATTATTAAAAGCTTGTAGTAAGAATGGATTTCATTCTAATGCCTGGAAATAATATTCCAAAGCCTTCATATGTTCTCCGTTACTTGTGTGTATAAGGCCTATGTTATAGAGTATATAACTTCGATCATAGGGATCAATTTCTGGTAGCATAGCTTCATAATAATTTTGTAAAGCTTCCACATAATTTCCTTCGAATTGAGCTGACATCCATTATGGTCATTCATTCTATTCAAAAAATCTCCGTTCCAGAACTGTACGTGAGATTTCCATTTCATACGGCACCTCCCTTCAATGCATAGTACTAAGTAATCCATGAAATCCAAATTTGACTATTCTCATTATATTATGAACTGGCAGGGGCTAGTATTTTTACAAGAAATCTCTAGCCAGCCTCCCTGTAAAGTAAGAGGTTTTTCTTTCTTAACACCAATCTAGTTCTATATAGAAATGGTAATTCCAACAATTTCTTTGTCCCCAACGCCCCCTATTTCCATTTATTTGAGATCTAGGCATAATTAATTAGCAATCAATTTTGTAATTTTTCTCATTACCCTGAGAGGTAATGATCCCACAAACAAAGGAATTCTACAGTACAAGATGACATAAAAACAAACAAACTAATTTAATTATAAAAAAAAATGTGAACCCTTCACTCAAATTATAAATTGAAATAATCCTTTTGCTAAGAAGAGATATGAAATATTTAAATCAGATTAGATTTCACCCCAATTATCAAATTATTTATTATTTATATAGTATACCAATGAACAGAACTATTACTATTGAATAGAACTATTACTATTTCGTCTAAGTTGAATAACCAAGACAAAGATTTTTTTTATTCTTATGGAACCATTGATCGGTTGAACCTGTATTGCAATAATATGAATGACTCACTATTTATTTAGTTTCTATTTCTGGTCAATAATAAGATTATATTATGTAGGAGAGATGGCCGAGTGGTTCAAGGTGTAGCATTGGAACTGCTATGTAGGCTTTTGTTTACCTGGGTTCGAATCCCTCTCTTTGCATTTATTTATGTTAATTCACCAATGTTACCGACTATAGTATATCAAATATAATAAGAATTGATATCCTTATTCCAACACTAAGACTATTATTTCTATTTCATATAGATTCTCTATTCCTAATTACAATACTTTGTTTGATACGTAAAATACAAATATAAATATCGGAAAGAGTGAAGATCAATGAAAATCCTTGATTTATTTGTAATACATAAATGGGAAAATGAACTCTTAGATTTATTTATAAAAATTTTACTTTAGTGCAAGGGGGGGGGGTGCGGGGCAAGTCAATAGTCAAATGTTTTGGCAATTCTTCATGGGGGGGCGATTCCATAGAATTTTGAATCAGAGCTTTCGATCTTTGTTTATTCTTCATAATAATAATATCTCTGGGCTTGCAATGATAACTTGGTATATCAACTATATAATTATTAACTAAAATATGCCTATTATTAACTAATTGCCTGGCTCCGGGAATTATCAAAGCCATACCCAATCGAGAAAGGATGTTATCCAAACACATCTCAAGTAGTTGTAATAAAACTTGACCTGTTGACCCTTTGGCTTTTCCAACGATATGTACATATCTAAGTAATTGTCATTCTGTCAAACCATAATGAAAATGCAATTTCTATTTTTTCTTCTAGATGAATATGATATTGTGATCTTTTCCTAGAACATGATTGCTTTTTAAGATCACTTCCAGATCTAGGATTTTTACTAGTTAGTCCTGGTAAAGGCTCCAGACGGCGTATTTTTTTGAAACGAGGTCCTCGATAATGAGACATATAAAAAGACTCCTTTTTTTATTTTATTGACATTTCATTTCTTCATATTACATTATAGAATTAATCAAAATTAAGACTCAACTAAACAAGAAACAACATAAAGCTAAAATGGATTTATTGAAGTACTACAAACAACTATTGACATACTACAAATCAAATAAAGTAGAATGGAATAAATTGTATCAATATACAGATTTTTTGTATATATAGGAAATAATGTATATACTAAGAAATTTAGACTCCATCTTTGGATTTATTCTATACAAATCTAATTCCTCCATTTTGTATTTTTGGATTTCTAGTTACAAGTTATCACCACATAATAGATCCGATTGGTGACCCAACATTTGGGAAAATGGAGAAGGGTGATTGTCAATCATGCAAAAAAATTGATAGAGAAAAAGCCGAATATCAGAGTCAAACCAATGACCATCGCATTACAAATGCGATGATGCTCTAACCTCTAAGCTAAGCGGGCTAACATAACAAAAATGTATAGGAATTCTATAAAGTACTTGATCTTAGTTAGCTATTAATAAATTCATAATTAAATACTAAAAAACTCAAATTCATTTAGAATTTTAATTCAGTAAATTAACTTTAACTATCTAATAACTATCACTATAATATAAGTATTTAATAAGTACTTTATAGGTATTTAATAATTATTTATAAGTATAATTTGATTTAGTATTATATTATGATTTTTTTCATTTAGTATTATATTTTTAACTAAATTATTAAACAATTAAATATTCAAAATAATTTGATATATATTTTATATCATTAAAATAAAATATCATGACATGATATTATCAAACTTGAAATTTTGACTAGAAAAAAATGGAATTATTTTTTAAAGTAGTTATAGCAAACTATATTAATTATATTAACTACTCGATCAGTTCTCAGATCAGAAAAGAATAAGAAAAGGAGAATAAAGTTACAAGAATGAGGTATTCTTCTGGTTTCATTTAGAAACATTGGAGATAAGAAAGAATGAATATCGACCATTCCAGTATTGCAATTCATGCCATAAAAATGAAAGAGGGGGGAAGCATATATATCTGGGATATATGTATCCATATTGAATTGCAGATATATCAATAATAGAATTGGTTCTGATTGAAACAAATATAGTTTATCCAATAAAGATGAAATAATAGAGGGTTGCAAAAAATAAAATAGCAGTATACACTTTTCCAATACAATATAAGAATCATTATCTAATGAATTCAACAGTTTCAAGATAAATCAAAGAAGTAGAAAGGGGGATATGGCGGAATTGGTAGACGCTACGGATTTGATTGAATTGAGCCTTGGTATGGAAACAAACTAAATGTAAACTTCCAAATTCAGAGAAACCCTAGAATTAAAAATGGGCAATCCTGAGCCAAAGCTTTATTTGAGATTTGAAAAGGTTTGGTTTATCAAAAAAACTAGAATCAAAAATCAAAAAAAGATAGGTGCAGAGACTCAATGGAAGCTGTTCTAATGAATGGAATTGATTACATTATGTTAGTAGTTGGAATCCCTCCATCAAAATTATGAAAAGGGGAACTCTATATACCCAATATGTAGGTACACATACTGACATATCAAATGATTAATCATGACCCGATTCCATTATATATATATATATGATATATATGTATATGACATTATATATGAAATGAATTGAATATATATGATATGAAAAAAAATGCAAAGTCAATTAGGAATCTATTCCAACCAAAGTTGGAAGTTGAAGGAAGAATCGAATATTTAATGATCAAATCATTGATTCCAGAGTCTGATAGATCTTTTGAAAAATGAATTAATCTAGAATATGTTGAATTATTTGATTCCGGATTGGGATCATCAATTCATCTATAGAATTTCTTAGTCGAAACAAGAATTGATTTTGATCAAATTGCAAACTTAGAGTTTGTTTGTTGTACATAGCTTAGTGTTTGTTTGTTGTACAGTAGGCATTTGTTTAAAGATTCATCCTACGGAGTACCGTTAGCATTTCTAATGAAATAGTAAACACTAATAAACTAAGAAAAACTAATAAACATAACTATAATATTTTTTACTATTATACTATAAGGATTATTAAGGTATAAATATATAGAATCACACTTTATTGAACGATTCAACAAATTAAATCCCCAATCCAACTCGTAGCATAGAATATAGTTGAAGAGAGGCTGATACGTTTAGGGCCGATTCATTATCTCTGAAATAATCAATTCAATGGAGGTTCTGACAAAAAGCAATTAGTCAAGGGACTTCTACAAATACAAGACTAAGAATAGATCTCAATCCATGTGACTTCAGATTAAATTTGGTTGGGTTGGGTTAGAGTTTCTAGACAAGATCGATCATGTCATGATTTTCACTTCATAAATTGACTAGGATTGAGTATACTAGAAAATCAAATGTATCACTAGCTCTTTGATTGTGGACAAGAAAAGAAATTAATCCATGAGGATTAATAAAAATAAATAAGTATGGACATCTTTGGTTATGCCATATTTGACAAATACCAATAGGATCCCTTAGAGTGGATTATTTTTTTCTTGTCCCTATACATACATAACTACATAATAATTTCATTTCTATAGATCGACTGATTGATTTGTTTATCCATAAATAAAATAAGGAGATGAAAACTATTATAAACTCAAATAGAATATCTATACAAAAATACAATCTCTTAGGGCTATACAGATTCGAACCGTAGACCTTCTCGGTAAAACAGATCAAACTTATTATTATATTATCAAAATGATTTGAATTGTTTCAAAGACCCAACATGCATTTTGTTGCATTGGGCTCTTTCATGAATTGATGTAAAGATCAGTTAGTCCACCATATTTTTTCTTCACAGGAAGATAAAAAGATAATAAGATGGCTCTACATGCTCTAATTCATATTCATTATTTGAATTCTGATTTAGGAGCAATACCAAAGTCTCTCAAAGAAGGATTACTTTGACTTAGGTCTGCCTCCAGCCTAGATCAACCTAAGTTAAATGGAGTTTCTATCTCTCCTCTGCAAGAGTCAAATATGAGACTTCATACACCTTAAAGTTCATAAGACCAAAAGAGATGATTTTGAGGTCCTTATACTCATTATGCCTAGCATTGAATGAGGATTGGGTATTTACCCTATCAATTATCAATCAACAATAGGTTTTCTATTTGGCACTTAAATTTGCACTAAATCTAAATCAAACTGAATCAAACCAAATAAAGTATATGTCAGGCTATTGTTCTCTTGTTCCTCAAATCTATGGAGTAAGACATCAATTTTTCATCTCAATAAGATCAATTATGTTCATTGTATAATTGGCTTCTTTTGAAAAGCATTGGTGCACGTGTAAACGGGGTGCTCTACCTAACTGAGCTATAGCCCTTGCCCTTGTCATAGATATCTTAACATATGGATAATTTATTGTTAAGATGGACAGTCCACGATCCCACATCGTATGAAAGCTTTGCAATTAGTTTACTATTTTAACAAATTGGAATTGCTTAGAAATACTATTCTATCTATAATCCTCTGAGTGATGGGTCTTTTGTGGTGATAAATGACCTACTTAACTCAGTGGTTAGAGTATTGCTTTCATACAGCGGGAGTCATTGGTTCAAATCCAATAGTAGGTAGAACTTGTTAAATACCAGAGTGGAGTAAATGGAATCTAAAGTCAATAGTATCTAATAAATTTTCTACCCATCTTCTTATTTTTTGGGTTTGTTGTATTAGATTAGACTTGTTTGTGTTCAATTAGTGGAATCAAAATGTAATAATTCTTTTGAAGATTTTTGATGTATTTTGTTGACTAGGAGGAAATAACTTTGATAGCCTCTACTCGTGTCCTAGCTCGTCTGAGAGCTAGATTCACCTTAGTTGCATGTCTTTTACCCTTAGCTCTACTCAAGTTAGCTTCAACTATTTCAAGAGCTTGTTGAGCTTCTTGCGGATCAATGTCAGTACTCATCTCTACATCATTTCCTAAAATGGTGATCTCATTATTACCTATTCTAGCGAAACCACCCATCAGAGCCACCATTAACCATTGGTCATTGAGGCATATTCTCAAAAGACCTATATCCACAGCCGTGGTAATAGAAGCATGGTTTGGTAATATGCCAATTTTCCCACTATTAGTAGATTAAATTATTTCTTTTACTTCTGAATCTAGAATAATTCGATTTGGAGTCAATACAAAAAGATTTAAGGTCATTTCTTGCTCTCCACTTCTAAGTTTATAGCTTTCATGCTAGCTTCATCGATGTTACCCACCAAATAAAAGGCCTGTTTGGGAAGACTATCTAATTCTCCAGAAAGGATGAGTTGAAACCCCCTAATTGTTTCTACGAGACCAACATATTTACCCAGAGAACTAGTAAATACTTCTATGACGAACAAGGGTTGTGATAAGAAATGCTCAATTTTTTGCGCTCTTGCTACAGTTAACTGATCCTCTTCAGATAATTCATCCAACCCTAGGATAGCTATAATGTCCTAAAGTTCTCTGTAATGTTGTGAAGTTTGCTTAACTTTTTGTGCTGTTTCATAATGTTCCTCACCAATGATTTGAGGCTGTAACATAGTTGACATTGAATCTAAAGGATCTACTGCTGGATAAATACCCTTGGCAGCTAATCCTCTTGATAGTAGGATAGTAGCGTCTAAATATGCAAATGTTGTGGCAGGAGCTGAGTCGGTCAAATCATCTGTAGGTACATAAACTGCTCGGATCGAAGTTATAGATCCCTCTTTAGTAGAAGTAATTATTTCTTGCAAAGAACCCATTTTGATACTAAGGGTGGGTTGATAACCAATTGCAGAAGGCATTCTACCCAATAAGGCGAATGCTTCTGACCCTGCTTGGATGAAATGAAAGATGTTGTTGATGAATAGAAGCATGCCTTATACATTAACATCTCCCAGTGGTTCATTTATTTGACTATAGACTAGAGCTACTTTGGATTCTGCAATATTTTTTTCATTAATCACTCCAGATTCTTTCATTTCCATGTAGAGATCATTTCCTTCATGAGTACATTCACCTACTCCACCAAATATAGATACACCTCCATGAGATAGGAAGTTCCTTTTTCTTATGGAGGGAAAGTCCTTTTCAGAGATTCTATATAAATTTTATATATGAAAACGAGATAGTTTCCTTTCAAAAAAATCTAATGTAATGCGATAAGGAAATATCTCTATGCTTCATTCTTCGGAAGAAGGGGGGGGGTGAGAAAAGATAAAACTGATTTTTGACCAAGAAAATTAGAGTTTGAAACATAGTTAATTAACTTTATTTGCTTAGTTGTGGTTAACCCCCCTCCTTTTTTTTTGTTAAGGGGGCTTCATTTCTTAAAAATCTAATACAGTTAGTATAGATTAAAATGGGATGCCAAAAGAATCAATTGCTGAGCCGCATGAGGTAGGAAACTTACTAAGTTCTAACTTCCAAATTTAGAGAAACCCTAGAATTAAAAATGGGCAATCCTAGGCCAAATCTTTATTTGAGGTTTGAAAAGGCTTGGTTTATCAAAAAAACTAGAATCAAAAATCAAAAAAGGATAGGTGCAGAGACTCAATGGAAGTTTTTTTAATGAATGGAATTGATTATGTTATGTTAGTAGTTGGAATCCCTCATCAAAATTATGAAAAGGAGAACTCTATATACCCAATACATATGTACACATACTGACATATCAAACGATTAATCATGACCCGATTCCATTATATATATGTATGCTATATAAGTATATGACATTATATATGAAATGAATTGAATATATATGATATGAAAAAAAAAATGCAAAGTCAATTAGGAATCTATTCCAACCAAAGTTGGAAGTTGAAGGAAGAATCGAATATTTAATAATCAAATCATTGATTCCAGAGTCAGATAGATCTTTCAAAAAATGAATTAATCAGACAAGAATAAAGAGAGAGTGTCATTCTACATGTTAATACTGACAATAATTAAATTTATAGTAAGAAGAAAATCCGTCGACTTAAGAAATCATGAGGGTTCAAGTCCCTCTATCCCCAAAAATCCCATTTTACTTCTTTTTTGTTTCATTAAATATTCAAAAAAAATAAATAAATAAACTTTTGGAAGATCTAAAAAGTTCAGGGACTAGGTAAGATTTAAAAATATTTTTTGGTTATTGACATAGATACAAATACTCTGTTGTAGTAGAATGATGTGCAAAAAATGGTTGGGATAGCTTAGTTGGTAGAGCAGAGGATTGAAAATCCTCGTGTCACCAGTTCAAGTCTAGTTCTGAACATCCCTATGCTATATCACATTGATATTTATACAAATTCTCACTTAAAAGGTAAATATATATCTAAAATAAATAAGTTGGCTAAAAAGTTTCAAAAATCTACAAGAGTTGAAGGATAGCAATAGACAAGATGCATTTCAAACACAGTACAAATAAAATTCAATCTCTTTTCATTTTTTTTCATATTTCTATTCTATTTCTTCACTCCTACTTACATTACTTTCCTAAGTGATGTGCGCGGTCAAGGTTTATGGTGCGAAACTTTTTTGATTCATCTTATTTATAGTTCCTGCTAATATGAGATATCTCACAAATGAAATAATGAGATATCTTACAAAAAGCCTTTTTTTTTTATTTTAGCCCTTCCATAATATGAATGGAGTCCAGTTACTCTATTTCATATAGAACAGAATGTAAAAATATTCTTGATTTGAATTAAATGAATTATGGAGTCGTGTCATAGAAGTGAACATAAGTTTCTTATCATTTAATGAGCATCTTGTATTTCATAGAAATTGGGGGGGAATATAGTCCTTATGTAGGGGCCAGCCTATCCAACTTTCCTGCATCAAGATACATTTAAGATGTGGATGATTATCATAAGAGATTCCTAACATATCATTGGATTCCCGCTCTTGAAAATCCACAATTTTCCAAATCCAGAAAATAGATAGGATTCTAGGATTATTCCTAGATACAAATACTTTTATGCATACCTCTTTTACTTTATCTATACCATATTCTATTCTTGTAAGATGATATACACTAGCTAAAAATCTGCCTGGTGCTACATCATAGGCACACTGGGCACATAAATAATTGTAACCATATATATATATATGAAATAACAGCAATGGAGTCCCAATAATCTATTTTTATTTGTAAATTCTCTATTCCTTGATAGTTGAAGCCCAAGGATCTATGAAAAATCTCATGCTTGACTAGCCAATCAGATAAATGACCCTGCATCTTCTTGAGTTCTCCCACATTTATTTGTACTTGTACAAGTATTTCTCAATTTAGAATGAAAATTTTGAAAGATTGACTTGCTCTCTCATTCTGCACAAGAAAACCCTACCTAAGTCGCTAATTCGTAGGAAGATATTGAATTTTGAGATTTGCAAAATCTTTCAGAAGGTATTTCTGAAGTATATGATGATTGATAGAACAATCCTTGATCATAATTCCAGTATGAGTACTGTGTCAAACATAAAACTTGTGATTAGTAGTAAAACATCGATTTTCCCATTGAGACATAGATCTATCTTCAAGGAGTTCTCAAGATATCTTCTTACAAAGTTTTGTTATAGCATCTATAACTACCTCTGGTTTAGGGGGGCAGCCCAGCAAATAGACATCCACAGGAATTAGCTTATCGACTCCCCGAACAGTACTATAAGAATCAAATACTAAACATTCCTCCCGTAATAGTACAGGCTCCCATAGCAATAACATATTTTGGTCCAGGCATTTGTTCATATAATCTCCTAAAGAAGGAGCCATTTTCATTGTTACTATGCTGACTGTTAAATTAGGTCTGCTTGCCTAGGACTCGATCTTGGTACCAATCCATAACGATCAAAATCGAATCACAAGCCTATTAATGAAGCAAATTCAATGAAACAACAACTAGTACCATAGAGAAGCAGCCATAAACTGGAGAGTCTTGACCAATTCGAAAGATCATTCGATGTAGTTGAAATAAATGAATTGTGGGTCGTTTGGTCAAGTAATGGAAAATCAAATTCATAACTGTCTCAATTGTAATTTTTTTTTTATTGTCTGAATATTTAGCTAAAACCATTCTAATGTTCCTTTTCGCCATGCATAAACTAACCCAACAATTGGGATAAACACGAAAATGAAAGCTTCTATAAATATAGATACGCCCAATACATTAAAACTCATTGCCCATGGATAAAGAAAGACCATTTCAACATCAAAAACAACAAAAACTAGAGTAAACATGTAATAGCAGATTTGGAATTGTATCCAAGCATCTCCCATAGGTTCTATACCTGATTCATAACTAGAGAACTTCTCTGGTCCTTTACTAATTGGGGTTAAAACTCCGAAAATTAGAAATGCCAATATAGGAATAATGCTTGATATTATCAGAAATGCCCAAAAAATAACATATTCATGAAGCAAAAACATAAATGTACTCCTATTAATATGGAATATGTTGAATTATTCGATTCCAGATTGGGATCGTCAATTCATCTATAGAATTTCTTAGTTGAAACAAAAATTAATTTTGATCGAATCAAACTACATATCTTAGAGTTTGTTTGTTGCACGGTAGGCTTGTCATGTTTAAAGATTCATCCAACGGAGTACCGCTTAGCATTTCTAATGAAATAGTAAACACTAATAAACTAAGAAAAACTAATAAATAGAACTATAATATTATTTATTGTTATAATATAAGGATTATTAAGGTATAAGGATTATAAGAACAATGAATATCTATTATCAATAAATATATAGAATCACACATTATTGAATGATTTGACAAATTAAATCCCCAATCGAACTTGTAGTATAGAATATAGTTAAAGAGAGCCTGATATGTTTAGGGCCGATTCATTATCTCTAAAATAATCAATTCAATTGAGGTATTGACCAACCTGGCTCTTGCATGACATTTGCACATTCAAAGACCCAACATGCATTTTGTTGCATTGGGCTCTTTCATCAATTGATGTAAAGATCAGTTAGTCATCGATGTTACCCACCAAATAAAAGGCTTGTTCAGGAAGATTGTCTAATTCTCCAAAAAGGATGAGTTGAAACCCCCTAATTGTTTATGTGAGACCAAAATATTTACCCGAAGAACCAGTAAATACTTCTACCATGAAGAAGGGTTGTGATAAGAAATGCTCAATTTTTCGCACTCTTGCTACAGTTAACCGATCCTCTTTGGATAATTCATCCAACCCCAGGATAGCTATAATGTCCTGAAGTTCTTTGTAATGTTGTGAAGTTTGCAAAACTTTTTGTGTAGTTTCATAATGTTCCTCACCAACAATTCGAGGCTGTAACATACTTGACATTGAATCTAAAGGATCTACTGCTGGATAAATACCCTTGGTAGCTAATCCTCTTGATAGTATGGTAGTAGTGTCTAAATGTGCAAATGTCATGCAAGAGCCAGGTTGGTCAAATCATTTGTAGGTACATAAACTACTTGGATCGAAGTTATAGATCCCTATTTAGTAGAAGTAATTCTTTCTTGCAAAGAACCAATTTTTTGTACTAAGGGTGGATTGATAACCCATTACAGAAGGCATTCTACCCAATAAGGTGGATACTTCTGACCCTGCTTGGATGAAATGAAAGATATTGTCGATGAATAGAAGTGTTTCTTATTCATTAACATCCCAAAAATATTCCGCCATGGTTAGGACAGTCAAACCAACTCTCATACGAGCTCTCGGTGGTTCATTCATTTAGAGCTACTTTGGATTTGCAATATTTTTTTCATTAATCACTTCGGATTCTTTCATTTCCATGTAGAGATCATTTCCTTCACAAGTACGTTCACCTACTCCACCAAATAGAGATACACCTCCATGAGCTTTGGCAATGTTGTTGATCAATTCCATGATGAGTACTATTTTAGCCACACCAGCTCCCCCAAATAGCCCGATTTTTCCCCCATGATGATAAGGAGCTAAAAGATCCACCACTTTAATCCCTACTTCAAAAATTGATAATTTCGTATCTAATTGTATAAAAGCAGGTGGAGATCTATGAATAGGAGATGTTGTGCGAGTATCCACATGACCTAAATTATCAACGGGTTCCTCAAGAATGTTGAAAATTCATTCGAGAGTAGCTCCGCCAACTGGAACACTTAGAGGAGTTCCTATGTCAACCACTTCCATTCCTCTCATCAGACCATCTGTAGCACTCATAGCTACAACTCTAACTCAATTATTTCGTAATAATTGCTATACCCCACAAGTCACATTAATTTGTTGACTGGTAGTGTCTCGACTTATAACTACCAAAGCATTATAAATATTAGGCATCTTTCCTGGGGGAAAAGAGACATCTAGTACTAGGCCAATAATTTGGGTGATACGACCTAAGTTTTTTTCTTCAAGTGCAAAAACTATAGGACCAGAAGTAGTAAGATTGATTTTCATAATCATAATAAAGTGAAATATGTCAAAATTCCTTTGGAATAGTATCCAATAAAAAAATGTCTGATAGGAAGTTGATCGGCTAATTGAATAAGAAATAAATCAAAGTTAGCATTGGATTTTGTTGGTATCACCCAAAGGAATTCAATTCCATTGTTTACTCATTGAATTATTCAATTTTCAAGTTCAACCAATCCTTCGTTTTTAGTATTTTTAATATAAAGTAGACGAATAGGAATCATGAGTAAGTTAAGTGTGTTTCATTTTTCTATCATTATAGAAAATACCGTCTCTATTAAATTATATTATCTATGGAATTCCAATCCGAACTCCATTTAGGATTTATTATTTCAATCTCATTGTTCATTGTTTTTTGCATATACATTTCTGTCTATTCTTGTTTTATACCTTTTCCTTGTTTTATACTTTTTCATGGATGAGTTATGGCTATTTTCACATCCTAAGATTTACATATACAACATATATCACTATCAAGAGTGTTTTATTAATTAATATTTATATATTTAATGATAAATAAGAAGAGGATTAACTCAATTATAAACTTACAAGACAAGGATTGGCTTGCGCCATATATAGCAAAGAGTATACAATAATGATGTATTTGGTGAATCAAATACATTACATAGTCTAATAACCAACCATTTTCTAATTAGTTTATAATATTAGTTGAATTTTTTGAAATATTTTTCTTAAGGGTTTCATTCACGTCTAATCCATATCAAGCAGACCTTGTCGTTGTGAGAATTCTTAATTCATGAGTTGTAAGGAGGGACTTAGGTCACCACAAATAGAGACTAAAGCAAGTGTTGGATTCAAAGCTAGTGTTAAAGATTATAAATTGACTTATATACTCCTAACTATGTAACCAAAGATACTGACATCTTGGCAACATTCTGAGTAAGTCCTCAACCTGAGGTTCCGCCCGAAGAAGTAGGAGTTGCGGTAGCTACCGAATCTTCCATTGGTACATGGACAACTGTGTGGACTGATGGACTTACCAGTCTTGATCATTACAAAGGATGATGCTACCATATCCAGAGCATTGTTGGGGAGGAAAACCAATATATTAGTTATGTAGCTTATCCTTTAGACCTTTTTGAAAAGGGTTCTGTTACTAACATGTGTACTTCCATTGTAGGTAATGTATCTGGTTTCAAATGAGCCCTATGTCTGGAGGATTTACGAATTCCTCCTTCTTATTCTAAAACTTTCCAAGGCCCGCCTAATGGTATCCAAGTTGAAAGAGATAAGTTGAACAAGTACGGCCGTCCCCTATTGGGATGCACTATTAAACCAAAATTGGTGTTATCCGCAAAGAACTACGGTAGAGCTGTTTATGAATGTTTATACGATGGACTTGATTTTACCAAGGATGATGAAAATGTGAATTCCCAACCATTTATGCATTGGAGAGACCATTTCTTCTTTTGTGCTGAAGCAATTTATAAAGCACAGGCCAAAACAGGCAAAATCAAGGGATGTTACCTGAATGCTACTATAGGTACATGGGAAGAAATGATCAAAAGGGTTGTATGTGCAAGAGAATTGGAAGTTCCTATCATAATGCATGATTACTTAATAGGGGATTCACTACAAATACTAGCTTGGCTCATTATTGTCATGATAACGGCCTACTGCTTCACATCCATCACGCAATGCATGCAGTTATTGATAGATAGAAAAATCATGGTATGCATTTTCGTGTACTAGCTAAAGCATTATGTATGCCTGATGGAGATCATATTCATGTTGGTACAGTAGTAGGTAAATTGGAGGGGCATGTGAGATGACTTTTGGTTTTGTTGATTTATTAAGTGATGATTTTATTGAAAAAGACCAAAAGTCGCGGTATTTTTTTCACTCAAGATTTGGTCTCTATGCTGGGTGTTCTACCCGTCGCTTCGGGGGTATTCATGTTTGGCATATGCCTGCCCTGACTGAAATCTTTGGGGATGATTTCATACTATAGTTCAATGGAGGAACTTTAGGGCACCCTTCGGGAAATTCACCTAGTGCAATAGCTAATCGGGTAGCTTTGGAAGCATGTGTACAAGCTCGTAATGAGGGACGTGATCTTGCTCATGAAGGTAATGAAATTATTTGTGAAGCTAGAAAATGGAGTCCTGAGCTAGCCGCTGCTTTGTGAAGTATGGAAGGATATCAAATTCAAATTTGCACCAGTAGATACACCATACTAGTAGATATGTCAAATGATGATAAAGAGAAAAATAATCCGGTAATTCCTATTTGTTCTTCTAATTTTAATTAACCTCGGCCCAATCTTTTCCTAAAAAGGATTGAGCCGAATAAAATGGAATATCCTATAAATCTTATCTATTATGTATTTGCTTATATCTTTGATATGTACAAACCTTACTATACGATATAGAAGATGCAAATACAAAAGACTAAACAACTCAATACTTCTATCGTTAGGTCCATAATGAATTCTCATAATTAATTCTACGAATCCTTGGATTGGTGGATTTTTAGATTCCACAATTTTATTTCAAACCATAAATCAAGCCAAGCCAAGAGGTGAGGGCTTCCTCGACCTATCCTCTAATATAATATTGTCTTTTTCCATCTATGTTAGAATAGAAACTTATTATTTGATTATATGATACAAAATCATACGAGAATAAATTCTTCACTTTTTAGGAAGAAATAATTCTATCTTTTGTTGAAAGATTTGTTTGTACATGACATGAGAGAAACTTCTTTTTATATTTCTAATTCAGGAAAAGATTCTATCAATATATATATATTAGAAAGAAGTTATACTATGAATTTACCAAAAAAAAGAATAATTTCTTTCAATACTCACTCGTTGTTGGTTAACAGTTAACAATCCTAATTATGGAATCCATATGCTTCATTTTGCAAGAAAATCAATCAATCAAATAGTAGAATGTAAAATGATTATTCATCGAATGACTATTCCTTTATTGTATTTTCATAAAATGGGGGGTAGGAAGACTCCATGGAGAAATTGTGGTTCAATTTGATATTGTCTAATGAGAGGTTAGAAGATAGGTATGGGCTAAGTAAATCAACGGATAGTCTTGATGGTATTGGGCATACCCTTGGAAGTGAAGACCCCATTCTAAATGATACGGAGAAAAACATTCTTCTTAGTTGGAGTGATAGTGGCAGTTATAGTTATAGTTTCAGTAATGTTAATTATTTATTGGAGATCAGGAATATTTTTGGTTTGATCTCTGATAACACTTTGTTAGTTAGTGATAGTAATGGTGATAGTTATTCTATAGATTTTAATATTGAAAATCAGATTTTTGAGATTGACAATAAGAATAATAGTTCTTTTTTTAGTGAACTAGAAAGTTTTTTTATAGTTATTTGAATAGTGGCTCTAAAAGTAAGAATAACTACTATGTCGGTTACATTTATAGTATCATTTGGACCGTAAATGTAAGTATAAGTGTAAGTAGTAGTGAAAGTGGCAGTTCTAGTATAAGTACTAGTAGTAATGACAGCGATTTAAATATAAAAGAATGATCTAATGATTTTGATATAAACAAAACATACAAAGATTTATGGGTTCAATGTGAAAATTGTTATGGATTAAATTATAAAAAAAATTTAAGTCAAAAATGCATATTTGTGAACATTGTGGATATCATTTGAAAATGAGTAGCTCAGATAGAATCGAACTTTCGATTGATCTGGGCACTTGGGATCCTATGGATGAAGCTATGGTTTCTATGGACCCTATAGAATTTCATTCAGAGGAGGAACATAGATCGTATCAATTATTATCAGAGAAAGACAGGTTTAACTAATGCTATTCAAACAGGCATAGGTCAACTAAATGGTATTCCTGTGACAATTGGGGTTATGGATTCTAAATAAATATCTGTATTATAATTCAGTTAGTGTCCTTTATATGGAAATCTGAGGTCAAGGAGCCATTCCCTTGACTCATACTGATGAGAATTTTATTCCACGGGAAATTAAACAAAAAACTGCCGAATTGGCCTATTTCTTGTGTGTACAAATTGAAGTATTTTGAAAAATGAACTGAAGAAAAGTTTTTCAGCATGAAGAAAAGAACTTGCTAACCCCTTTTATTTAATTGAAGTTTCTTCAGAATGCCCATTTGAGCAAAATGTGTTATATTCTATGTTCCTACTCCGTTGGTGCAGCGGCCCATAGAATAAAACCAAAAGCAGAGAAAGTATATGGGGTAACTATAATAAAATGAACTATAAAAAAAATAAAGAATAAGAAATTTTGTATACCAAAACTATTTTGTATGTGTACAAAATTTAACTTAATTCTTTTATTTATACTAGTCAAAAAGTCTAATCCTCATTAAGTTAAGTGTGGATTTATCAAATATATACGAAATTTTTTTCATAATAAAAAATTCATTAGTTCAAGATTGAGATATCTGAAAATACTATATTGATTCTTTTTTATATATTCTTGATAGATCCAAGGACTAAATAGATTTAAGGACTAAATTTTGACACAAAATGGAAAGAAATAGATCCACAGCCTTGTTTGTTATATAACTCGTACTTTGGAAAAATATCAGATAGAGTCAAAGATTGAAGCAACCTCATTACCAATTTCGTTCCACAACATTGATTTCCTTCCCATATTTTGTATCTATAGTATTTTTGCCCTGGTGGGTCTCTCTCCCATTTAAGAAAAGTTTGGAACCTTGGATTACTAACTGGTGGAATAGTAGGCAATCCAAAACCTTTTTGAATGCTATTCAAGAGAAAAACGTTCTAGAAAAATTCATAGAATTCGAAGAACTATTCCTCTTGGACAAAATGATAAAAGAGTACCAAGAGATACATATAGAAGAGCTTCATTTAGGAATACACAAGGAAACAATAGAATTGGTCAAAACACATGATGAATATCATCTCCATCTCATTTTGCATTTCTCCGCAAATGTAATCTGTTTGGTTATTCTAAGTGGTTATTTTTTTCTGGGTAATAAAGAACTTGTCATTCTTAATTCTTGGATTCAGGAATTATTCTATAACTTAAGTGACACAATAAAAGGCTTTTTTGATTCTTTTAATCACTGATTTGTGGATCGGATTTCACTCGACCCATGGTTGGGAACTAATGTTGGTTTGGTCTACAACGATTTTGGATTGGCCCATAATGATCAAATTATATCTGGTTTTGTTTCCACTTTTCCAGTTATTCTAGATACAATTGTGAAATATTTGATCTTCCATTATTTAAATCATGTATCTCCTTCACTTGTAGTTATTTATCATTCAATGAATGAATGACGAGCAAATTAATGAATGAAGATGAAGAACTCATTTGGTTTTGTAATATCAATAAAATAAGAATATTTTTTGTGTATAAAGAAAGCATTTTCCATTTTACTTATTCAAATTTGAATTTTACTTATTCTTTTTATCTCTACCTATTCAAGGTATTTGTCCCATACTATACTCTATTCCAATACAATAGCATACTTCGGGGTAGGGAACTATACTAGACTAGCTACCTATCTAATTTATTTATTGTAGAAATTCTGCAATTAATGATTGGACCATGCAAAATAGAAATACTTTTTCTTGGGTAAAAGAACAGATGACTCAATCCACTTTTGTATCAATCATGATATATGTAACAAATCGAGCATCTCTTTCAAATGCATATCCCATTTTTGCACAACAAGGTTATGAAAATCCATGAGAAGCAACTAGATGAATTGTATGTGCCAATTGCCATTTAGCTAATAAGCCCATGGATATTGAAGTTTTGCAAGCTGTGCTTCCTGATACTGTATTTGAAGTAGTTGTTCGAATCCCTTATGATATGCAACTGAAACAAGTTTTTGCTAATGCTAAAAAAGGGACTTTGAATGTGGGGGCTGTTCTTATTTTACCCAAGGGATTCAAATTAGCCCCTCCCAATATATTTCTCTTGAGGTGAAAGAAAAGATGGGAAATCTATCTTTTCAGAATTATCATCCCAATAAAAAAAATATTCTTGTAATAGGTTTGGTTCCTGGTCAGAAATATAGTGAAATAGTCTTTCATATTCTTTCACCCGACCCAGCTACAAAAAAAGACGTTCACTTCTTAAAATATCCCATATATGTAGGTGGGAACAGAGGGAGGGGGCAAAGTTATCCTGATGGAAGTAAAAGTAACAATACGGTCTATAATGCTACATTATCGGGTATAGTAAGTAGAATAGTACGTAAAGAAAAAGGGGGGATATGAAATAACCATAGTTGATGCATCAGACGAACATCAAGTGGTTGATATTATACCTCCAAGACTAGAACTTCTTATTTCAGAGGGTGAATTCATCAAGCTTGATCAACCATTAACAAGTAATCCCAATGTAGGGGGCTTTGGTCAGGGAGATGTAGAAATAGTGCTTCAAGATCCATTACGCACTCAAGGTCTTTTGTTCTTCGTAGCATTTGTTATTTTGGCACAAATTTTTTTGGTTCTTAAAAAGAAACAATTTGAAAAGGTTCAATTGTACAAAATGAATTTCTAGATCTAGAGATTCCTTAACATTAAATTGTTAAAAATATTTTATACTATTTTTTGCATTGTCTAGAATTAATTACTTGTATCCCATTCCTAGTAATGGACAATAAAATGCAAACAAATAAAAAAAAAGAAAATACAGGGCAAGGATGGGATACATGAAACAAATACTTCTAGGAGGGATTTCAAGTCTTCTTAATCTTCACAAGAAAAAGTATTTTCCATAATTATTCAATTAACTTAAGTATTAAATGTTAATAGAATAAATAGTTCTAAATAAAAAAAATTTTAAGATTAAGAAATAAATGTTTTGTCATTTCTACAATTTGATTATATTGACCAGATTATTTTCCAATTTGTATATTATGGAATAGATCAAAATCTCACCTGAAAAGTAAGCATTCAGAGGGTTGAGACCCCTCTGAGTTCTTACTTTTCCATGTCTAAAATCCTGTTCATTCGATCACTACAGAGATGAACCCAACCAAGAATACGAATCATAAAAGAAAATACCTATTCAACCAATCACAAGAATGCCAGTTACAGTACCTATCATCCAAAGAGGAATCTTTCCAGTAGTATCGGCCATTTTTCCCTTCTTTCTTCCTCATTTTATCAAGTGATCATGCTAGAGACAAAAACAGTCATGGATAGTTATGAGGATGGTACCCTTCCGAATAGGATAAGAGAATTCCTACTATTATCTTTCTCTCAATTGAAGAAATAATTGGAAAATAAAACAACAAGTACAAAAATGAGTAATAAACCCCAGTATAGACTGGTACAATTCAACTCAACATTTTGCTCATTCAGGTTTGATTGTGTCATAGTTCTATAA
>RXID01014260.1:497500-553776 GCA_005019695.1 Trichopus zeylanicus subsp. travancoricus
CAAATATGGAATATATGACACTAGATAGATATCATATTCATGGAATATGATTCACTTTCAAGATGCCTTGATGGTGAAATGGTAGACAAGCAAGACTCAAAATCTCATGCTGGAGAGCGTGGAGGTTTGAATCCTCTTCAAGGCATAATATTGAGAATGCTCATTGGATGAGCAATTCAATAACAGATTTTAGATTGTATTGATATACAGAGTATCTTATCTATTGATACAAAGTATTCTAGTGATCCCCAGGATCTGAGTCTGGGCTGTTGGAATTGGAATAGGTTCGGCAATGGATTACAAAATCTTAGTGATCTTCTCTATCTAATGAATGAGGAGTCCATTTTGAAATCGCCCACCCTACACCCACCCCCAAGTATATGATTCAATAGGAATCACAAAAGGGTAGATTGATAGAAACCTCTGATAAAATATCCACCAGTACCTATTACCCAGTAGATAAAAGACAAAGTCCATTTTAGGGATTGGCGACTTACCCATTCAGTGACTTTGGCACTAGACATTCCCAAAATGGTATCGGATCGGATGAATTAGAGAATAGATTGACATTTGTTGGCATTCCAGCCTTCCTTCTCCTTTCAGGGCCTATTCAAAAGAGAATCCAATACCTCTTGGTCATGAATATCTGAATAGGATGAATATGGATATCTTTGCTTCAGAACAAAACAATTCAAAAATTTGAATTAGACTCAGTCAACTGGAATGTGTATTATTCATATGGGGATATTCCAATTGAGAAGATCCATCAACCTAACATGAAAAGAAAGGTTTATCTATTTTCTTTAGTTATTCAGTTAAACCAAGGATTCAGTATTGGAGCAGATAGCAACAACCATTTCATCGAACATGTGTATTTTTTATTTTCCAATGGATTTACATGGTTTTATTAATGGAAATTGTTTGATGTAGTAAGTAAGAGGCTTTAGTTGTTTGCTGTTCAAGAATTCTTGTTTAGGAAGTTCATATCATCCATACAAAGTGTTTTGATCTAAGATTTCAATTTTTCCATGTTTCAGCAGTAAGTAGCAGTTCCATGGAGCTAAGGTCCAAAATATGGAATAAACAAGTGTTTCCATGACTCTACCACCCAGCCAATTCTGTTCCACTTAATCCCCTTTTCATAGCCACATATCTTTATGGCTAAGGAATGGGAAATCTTTCTCCGGTTACATGAATCAAATGTTTCATTTCATCCGGGAAAAGCAATCTCTTTCTCAACAATGTCTTTGTCATTTGATCCAATAGCGTTCCATTAGATAGGAACAAATTTTATAAATACTAATAACTCTCGGATAGAGTATTAGAACAAAAAGATCCATTAGATAATGAACTATTGGTTCTCAGCCATCTCTAGCAATGAATCAACAATTTGAAATGTTTTTCTTGTGTATTCTTGATGGATAAGCATTTATATATAGATGTAGGAGGATTTGTTTGGGAAGTAATAAGCCCCTTTGACATCTCTTCATCTGCAAAGAATTCTTATCGTGAAAACATAGAGACAAAGGACTGATCTTTGAATAGGAAAAAGAAAAAGAATGGATCTATAGGGTCCCAAATGAATTGGCTTATTTGAAAAAAGCCTTATTCTTTGGAAGATCTATCTCATGTCTAGTACTACATGGTTCCACTCTACAAGAACTTTGAATCATTATCTTGAAGCTCATCCTCTTTATGATAACTGATCTGCTTGCCATGAAATGACCCAGCCCAATAGGGAATCCAAATTCAGTGGGCCTTTCGATACAATCAAATAGATTACCACACAGGCGCCATATTCTAGGAGCCCAAACTATGTGATTGAATAAATCCTCCTCTATCTATTGTGGGTCAAGGGCTCCTTCTCCTTCCCCTTCTTCAAACTCTAATTCATATTTTTCATATAGAAATCTCTAATCAACAATAGAACAAGATCCATTTTGCACATTTGTCACTATCTTAATTATCACATTCGTCATAATTAGTAGCTCCGTATCAAGATTATCATTAATATCCTCACTATCATCAATATCGATATCATCAATAAGATAACCTTTAGGCTTGTCATCCAGGAACTTGTTCGAAAATACCATAATGAAATGAACATAGGAGTTTGTCATTAGGTATTTGACCAAATAGGACCATCTAGTTCCTATAGAACCTATCACTAAAATACCCTTAGAAGGGGATAGGGCTAAGCAGAGCGAAAAGGGTTTTCCATGAGATGGGAAATGAAAACTATTAGCCCCACACGAGGTTTGTGAATAAGTGATTGTCTGATAATGAGCAAGGAATATCCGTCTTTATGCTAAATAGGATCTATTGAACTCATAATTCATCGATACTTTTTATGAATGTCAACTAAGTATTGTAAGTAAATTGATCCCAGTTGTTTAATCATTTGATAACAAGAGTTATTCTTTGCCAAATGATCACTATGAGTCAGACTCAATAGAATTTGATCAATCCTTTTTTTTCATTAAGGTGGAGAACTGAAACAAGAATTCTCTTTCTTCATCCTCAATTGAATCCTTGTTCGCAACCCAAGATTCTATTTTATCATCAATCCAATCACCGTTCATGTTTTTTCTTTTTCTTATCAATGAATTAATCGCCTTACTTGTACGACTTAAATGTCTCGTATTTCTCCAAAATGTGATTTGATTGATGGGATTTGGTATGATACTTATGAGATCGATGAGATTGATATTCAAATATTTCTTCTTAGAATGTATTGATTTGATCCCATAAGCGGGACTACCACCCAATAGTAGTAGAACCCTGTATTTCTTCCAAAGAATCTCCTAATTGTTCTAAAGCAACTAGAAAGAGATTCTTTGACCAGAAAGAATTTAGTTCAGATGTAGGATACCTATACAGAAGTTTTCGCAACTCAATCATGTATGATGGAATCATCAAAGATTTGATCTTTTCTAACTCTATCTGTAACTCACTAGAGGCTCAAAAAATAAAGAAAAGATGTATATGAATGAGATATCTAGAAACAAGAAGAAGGAAAAGGATTGAATAGAGGAACTCCCGAGCATTCGTTGATCTCAGATGTGTCCATATCAATAGAATGGGTGGCCCATTATTTTGATGAATCATTTCTTTAAATAGAAGAAGAAGATTCGGTAAACACTTACTCGAAATCTCACTTATCAAAGTCCGTTGTGGAAGAATCGCCCATAATTTTATCTGAGGAATAGGCCATGATATATCTGATCCATGCATAATATCATGAAAAATGGATACAAATTTTTGACTGCTACTACTTAGTATCAGTAATGGATCTGAAAAAGTATCTAAAAGGGTGAAATTTAGATATTTGCAACCTATTGAACTAAGGAGCCATGGCATATATGTTTGGAATAGATTCCATTTTGAGAGATTTGAAAAAGCACTATCTCGTTGAAAGATTCTATACATCTACCCTTTCTCAACGCATTTCTTTAGACAAAGACACTATTTTTCCTCTTTCCGGATGGTAAATATTTCTCAGAACATGGAGTGTGAATCAGACCCAAATTTGAATTGAAAGTGAGATACTGATGCAAGTTCTTCCTTTCTGAATCAGATAGATTCATATCTAAAAGAGGCTAACAACAACTTCTTTCAAAATTGGCTATTTGTTCCTCTATTAGAGGTGTTGCAGAAATGTCTATGATCAAATAAATAGCTCTACGAATGAATGGATTGGATCGAATTGGAAAATGGAAATATTTGTAGAATTTATACATTTCTTCACCACTTTGTGGAAAATCGTTAGGTATGAATATGTCAGATACTTGTGACTCGATTGGTGAAGTAGTCTCTCTCTCCAAAAAATATGTTTTTTTTACCGACGCACAAAGAAACTATTTTGTTGCGAATGAACAAGATATTGAGGAATTGTCCATATGTAAGATCATAATTATGGATACGGGTCTTTGCCACATAAAAAGGGAATCTTTTGTTACAATAGAACAAGAAGTGATGTGGATCATTCAAGAATCAAAGTCAATTTGCTAATAAAAAGAAGATATCAATGAACTTCTATGAAATGGTTTCATGGTATTCAGCCAATCATCTTGATCGTGGGATATCATTGAGAAATAGAAATCCATGTTATCAAAGGCTTTCCTGCGATTATTTCTAGTATGGAATGAGTCAATCATCCACTTTGGTATCTTTTTGAACAAAAATGGTAATATTGTTCCTCCATTGATCAAGAATTTTGGTCTTTGGGAAGTATCATGATCATCCAATAAGAAGGGTTTCATTTTATTCAAATGAACAATTTGAACACTTATTGATTCTAACAACTGATTGCAGAGTTGATCATTCGGACCTTTCAATTCATAGATGTGGATCTCAGATCTATGAATGGGTATATCCCTGATACTCACAAAGAAAAAGGGAAGTGACTTGAAAAAGAGAAGTGACTTGAACAAAAAGAAACAAAGTGACTTAGACAAATCTTGTTTGTCGATAGCCTCGGACCAATCAATCGAATATTGATTAATATGTAATCGATCAAACACTACTTGAAAATGTTTCTTCTATTTAGAAATGAAATGTTCCAAATGTTCCTAGAAATTCTTGCTCCCATTGGACCATTTGTATCTATATGCATCAGGATCCCGATTCATGGATCTCTCAGTTTGAGAAATAAGACGATCAAACTATATTGATTGACTGCCTCCATTATGTTGTTGCTAACAAATACTATTGTTTTTAGTTTTGGATCTTCCAAATCATTCCTGCAGTAGATCTAGATTGATTTTTTTTATCCTTCGATAAAAAGATTCATTCTCTTCATAAAAAAGAGGAGGTAGAACCAATAAAGATTTCTTTTTTTGATTTCAATTCATCTCTGGAGTTGAATACCTCATTCAAGAATTTTTTTGCATCCAATCTGTAGGAATCAATAGAAAAGGCAAATCCCGTATGATACACTAGATCTGGCTCGGTTGTTGATAGAGTGAATAGATCTACCATTTCTTGAAATCTCTCTTCTAATTCAAAATCGTGGTGTAACCGTATCCCCCTTTGTTCCGGTCATGCAATAGATGCAATAAATCAAAAAATGGATTTTTGTTCAAGAATGAAATCTTATTGGAACTGTCCATATCTGGGTCATCCTTCAAAAAGACATTTTAGGAATCAATTTGATTCTATCTCTATTCGTTCCATTTGAAAAAAGGAAGGATCCCAAAGAATTGACCTTTCTTTTACTTGTTGAATCTCTATTTGATAGATCAATGTGTGATATTCTGAATCCACATTTCTAATGGAATCAAAATGATCTCTGGATTGATCAGAAGATCCTTTCCATTGGCTAGAATCCATTCCTTGAACAAAATTAGATCTTGTGGAATCATATTGAATATTTGACAATACATTCCGTACCTTGCTAAAAAACCGATCCTTGTTTACCAACCACACATTGTCTAACCAAATCAAATTCTCTCTTGAGACATTCCTCAAAAAAATCCAATTCGTGTTGATTCTTTCCCCAACTAATGAAGAGATATTGGCAGAATTGCCACATATGAAATTGAGCATAATTTTGCAAAGACATACCCCACTTATTTCTCAAGAAGAGATGGGAAACATGCTCAATATTGTTTAATTGAATAGTTGCCTCAGTTCTTTGTTGTTTGAAGAAACCCTCCCCTTCAATTGGTCTTTTTTCATGAAAAGCAGACATGAGATAACAAATCAAGTCTTTCACTAAGATTTTGAGTCCCGAATTCAAGTTGAATCCTCAGAGAAAGATGATCAAACAATTCCCAATCATGGTCCTTGCAGATTGGATTATCCATATAGGATAAAAAAAGAAACTCTAGATATTTGCTATCTTTCTCTTTGAATGAGATCTCAATTCCAGCAATAGTTTCATTAGATATCTTACAACTAGAATCCCTCCTTTTTCCGATCCAGTTCCTCAACCACCATGAACCCCGGTTAGATTAAGGCATGATACACTTTTTATTTATTGGGAGAACCCAAGTACGCTCTTGCGAATCCATGAAACAACTCTCAGAAATCTTTTTCCTTTTTGGAAGATATAGGAGTGAAATAATCAACCTATTGATATTGGAAGACCAAAAAGATTCTTCCAATCTCTCATTTTTGGGTATAATGGAATTCATAGGTATGGGAAGAAACCCCATAAAATAGAGATTTTTTCTTTTGACCATCTTTCGATTGTTAATATGAGATATAAGGACTGCTACTACAAGTAGTACTACACCTTTGATCGTGAAATATCGATTTCTTGTTGAACTTTGTGAATCATGTGAAAGTCAGATACTCCCAATTCAGGGGTGAAAGAGTTTCATAAAACATTCTTGGTGGAAAAAATGTGAGTGAAAGATCCCACTGAATCGAATTTGATCCATGAATCTAAGAAATAGTGAGAATTCTTGATCTCTCTCCATATCTCTCTCAATTCAAAGATCCAAGATTTGAATTGATGTCCTTTCATTGATTCCTCCTAAAGATTTTATTTCAATTGGAATTTGGTTATTCATGATCTACGATGATCCCTATTAAGCATCCAAGGCTAAATGGTTAAAGTGCCCAACTCATAATTGGCAAATTTGTAGGTTTAATTCTTGCTGGATGCATGCCAATGGGAACATTCAATAAGTCTATTGGAATTAGCTCTATATCAATGGAATCTCATCATCCATACATAACAAATTGGTATATTCATACCATAACATATGAACAGTAAAAACTAGAATTCTTATCGATATTGGAACTCATAGGGAAGAAAATGGATTTATGGATGTAATCAAATATGTTGTATTTACAGAAAAAAGTATTCAGTTATTGGGGAACAATCAATATACTTCTAATGTCAACTAGGACAGAAATAAAGCATTGGATTGAACTTTTCTTTGGTGTCAAGGTAATAGCTATGAATAGTCATCAACTCCCCGGAAAGGGTAGAAGAATGGGACCTATTATGGGACATACAATGCATTACAAACGTATGATCATTATGCTTCAATAGGGTTATTCTATTCCACCTCTTATAGAGAAAAGAACTTAAAGGAAAATACTTAATAACATGGTGATACATTTATACAAAACTTCTACCTCGAGCACACGCAATGGAACCATAGACAATCAACTGAAATCCAATCTACGAAATAATTTGATCTATGGACAGCATCATTGTGGTACAGGTCATACTGCCAGAGGAATCATTACCGCAGGGCATAGAGGGGGAGGTCATAAGTGTTTATACCGTAAAATCAATTTTTGACGGAATGAAAAAGACATATTTGGTAGAATCATAACCATAGAATAATACCCTAATTGAAATGCATACATTTGTCTCATACACTATGGGGATGGTGAGAAGAGATATGTTTTATATCCCAAAGGGGCTATAATTGGAGATACCATTATTTCTGGTACAAAAGTTCCTATATCAATGGGAAATGCCCTACCTTTGAGTGCGGTTTGAACTATTGATTTACGTAATTGGAAGTAACCAATTAGGTTTATGACAAAACCTAGAAATCGATCACTGATCCAATTTGAGTACCTCTACGGGATAGACATCAACAAAAAATTGCTGAGTAATGGCAGCAAGTGATTGAGTTTAGTAGTTTCTCATAAAAAATTATTGACTCTAGAGATATGGTAATATGGAGAAGACAAAATTGCTTAAATCACACACAGAATGGGAAACACCCTTCTTTCAAAGAGAGGAGAATGGGTTATTCCCATTTAATTTGATGGTCAGAGGTGAATTGAAAGCTAAGTAGTGGTAATTAGAAAGATCCCGATGGGAGAAATAGAGATGTCTCCTACGTTACCCGCAATATGTGGAAGTAGCAATGTAATTTCATAGAGTCATTCAGTCTGAATGCTACATGAAGAACATAAGCCAGATGACGGAACGGGGAGACCTAGGATGTAGAAGATCATAACATGAGTGATTCGGCAGATTTGGATTCCTATATATCCACTCATGTGGTATTTCATCATATGATTCATATAAGATCCATCTGTCTGGATATCATCATATACATCTAGAAAGCCATATGCTTTGGAAGAAGCTTGTATAGTTTGGGAAGGGGTTTTTATTGATAAAAAGAAGAATCTACTTCAATCAATATGCCCTTAGGCATGGCCATACATAACATAGAAATCACATTTGGAAAGGATGGATAATTAGCTAGAGCAGCAAGTGCTGTAGCGAAACTGATTGCAAAAGAGAGTAAATCAGCCACATTAAGATTACCATCTGGGGAGGTCCATTTGATATCCAAATATTGCTTAGCAACAGTTGGACAAGTGGGTAATGTTGGGGTGAACCAAAAAAGTTTGGGTAGAACCGGATCTAAGTGTTGGCTAGGTAAGTGCCTTGTAGAAGAGGAGTAGATATGAGCCCTGTAGACCACCCCCATGGGGGTGGTGAAGGAAGAGCCCCTATTGGTAGAAAAAAACCCACAACCCCTTGGGGTTATCCTACGCTTGGAAGAAGAAGTAGAAAAAGGAAAAAAAATATAGTGATAGTTTTATTCTTCGTCGCCGTAAATAGGAATATTGAAAAATAAATTTTTGGAATTTGCAATAATGTGATGGGCAAACGACGGGAATTGAACCCGCGCATGGTGGATTTACAATCCACTACCTTGATCCACTTGGCTACATCCGCCCCTTATCTAGCTAAAGGATTTTCCCTTTTTCCATTCATCATTATTGTATTTATTCTTACCTTATTAGATCGAGGTTTTAAACATGTTCACTAAAAAAAATCCTTTTGTAGCTAATCATTTATTGGGAAAAATGGAAAAACTCCACATGAGGGAGGAGAAAGAAATAATAGTAACTTGGTCTCGGGTATCTACCATTATACCCGCAATGATTGGACATACAATCTCCATTCATAATGGAAAAGAACATTTACCTATTTATATAACAGATCAGATGGTAGGTCACAAATTGGGAGAATTCGCCCCTACTTTGACTTTCGCGAGACATGTGAGAAACAATAATAAATCTCATCGTTAATTTTTTCATTTTTATTTTCTATTTTAGTAATGTAGCAAAAGTAGTTATCATTCATTGGTAGGAGATAGCCTTATGATAAAGATAAAGAACTCGACTTCAAATACAGAAGTTAAGGTTTTAGCCCAACATATATGTATGTCTGTTTTCAAAGCTCGAAGAATAATTGACTAGATTCGGGGGCATTCCAATGAAGAAGCACTTATGATACTCAAACTCATACCTTATTGAGCATCTTTTTTCATTTTAAAATTGCTTTATTCCACAGTAGCAAATGCAAATCATAATATGAACATGAATAAACCTGATTTATTTATTAGTAAAGCCAAAGTAAATGGAGGTGCTATTCTAGAAAGGTTAAGAACTAGAGCTCAAGGACTCAGTTATCCTTTAAAAAGACCTACTTGTCATATAACAATTGTATTGAAAAATAAATCAAAGTCATTTTTAAATTGAAACAAATCTTAGATTTCTATTTAGAAAAAAATATGGGACAAAAAATAAATCCACTTGGTTTCAGACTTAGTACAACCCGAAGTCATCATTCTTTTTGGTTGTGCAAACCAAAAAACTTTTTTGTGGGCCTACAAGAAGATGTAAAAATATAGAATTGTATCAAGAACAATGTACAAAAAAATAAGAGAATACCCTCAGGTTTCGAAGGAATTGCTCATATAGGAATTAAAAAAAGAATCAATTTGATCCAGATAATAATATATATTAGATTCCCCAATTTGTTAATAGAAGGCCACACACAAGAAATTACAGAATTACAGGTAAATCTACAAAAGGTGATTCATTTTGAAAACCCAAGAATCAACATTACCCTCACAAAAGTTGAAAAACCTTATAGGGAACCTAATATTCTTGCAGAATATATAGCTTTACAATTAAAAAATAGAGTTTCATTTCGAAAGGCAATGAAAAAGGTGATTGAATTAACTGAACAAACGGACACAAAAGGAATTCAAGTGCAAATCACAGGGCGTATCGATGGAAAAGAAATTGCACGTGTCGAATGGATCGGAGAAGGGAGGGTTCCTCCTCTACAAACAATTCATGCTAAAATTGATCATTGTTCCTATACAATTTGAACTATCTATGGAGTATTAGGTGTTAAAATTTAGATATTTGTAGATGACGACTAATGGACCTTTCTTTATTTGTTTTGCCATTTTGGTTCTGACTAGTGTCTAGCAATAGAAACAAATTTATTCTTTCATTTATTAACTGGTTCTTTCATTTATGAAATGTCAAACAAAAATAGTAATTCAATTCTAATTCTCTACTTCTATTGGGTTGAATAAAAATTTGATTGACCATTTCTTTTTTGGAGTAAAATTGCTATGCTTAGTGTGTGACTCCTTTTAAGTAAGTTTAAAGTTTAGAGTTGGGTTAGGATTCCATAGATTGTTGAACCCCACTCTAGACTTAATAACCATATATAATATAAAAAGAACCAACTTATTGCTTCGTATTTTCGAGATCCCAAGAAATAGTCACTATATGACTAGATTGATCATATAGTTGTAGCAACTGAAATTTCTCCCATAACATAAAAATCTAATTATGAGTTGTAAAACACAAATAAGGGGATGTGGATAAATGAAAGATGATAGAAAGAGAAAACAAAAAAACCAATGATATATGATTACAATATGTATGGTCTATGAATTATCTCATATCTTATAGAAAGGCAATGTGATAAAGCATCAATACTGAAAATAAAATTCAATATAATAGTATATAATAATATAATAATATATATATAAAATAATACTCTAAAAATTAATACAATACTATAATGTATATGATAATAAAGAGCCTGGAGTTAATAGAAACTGAGAAGATTGACTTGGAAACAAATTTCTGTTGAGAGCTCCATTGCAGAGTTCAAACCTAACCATTAATGGAGAAGCTATAGGAATGGTGGAACCTATGACTACATAGGATTAGTATTAGTTTTAAATAGAATCCTAATGGTTCATTGAGCAGGATGGCAGAACGAACCAAGAACAAATTGATTTATTCTAAGAGGTTATGGATTTAACAACCTACAAATGAGAAAGAGTCAATATTCACCCACGAAACTTTTATTTATTGAATTACAATATTTTTTGTTTGGCATAGTTCAATAATAATAAAGAAAAAGATTCATTATAATCATTATACTTATAATTAAAAAACAAAAAAAAATTACCTATACCTCTATCTAGATTTATAGATAAATATATAAATCTAGCTTTATATCTTGATTGTATATACAGATAGTTAAATAAATTCAATATCAAAAATTATTTAGTTTAATGATTTAGTGCATTATTTATTATATGTTATATTATAAATATGTATTATAAAATACATATATAAATATTATATAATAGTGTTTTATATAATATATTTGTTTAAAACTATTGAATGAATTGTTTCATTCACAAGGAGCTGGATGAGAAGAAACTCTCATGTCAAGTTTTGCAGTAGGGATGGAATGGAAAAAAAAAGAACCATCAACTATAACCCCAAAAGAACCAGATTTCGTAAATAACATAGAGGAAGAATGAGGGAAATATCTTCTCGAGGCAATTATATTAGTTTTTGTAGATATGCTCTTCAGGCACTCAAACCCGCTTGGATCACAGCCAGACAAATAGAAGCGGGGCGAAGAGTAATGACATGATATGTGCGTCGTGGTGGAAAAATATGGATACGCATATTTCCCAACAAACCTATTATAGTAAGACCCATGGAAACACATATGGGTTCGAGAAAAGGATCTCCCATATATTGGGTATCCATTCTTAAACCAGGTCGAATACTTTATGAAATGGGAGGAGTATCCGGAGTATCCAAAACTATAGCTAGGCCCGCTATTGAAATAGTTGCGTACAAAATGCCTATACGAACTCAATTTGTTATTTCAGGATAGGAACATAGAACTAAACTAAACAGAAGGACTATTTATTATATTGAATATTGTGGATGAAAAAATAAACAACAAAAGATTTCTTTATTTCTGGACAGACAAATTTTTTTTCATTCTTTACTACATTGAAATAGCAAACTGAAAAAGAAAAATATATGATTCAACCCCAAACCCTTTTAAATGTAGCAGATAATAGTGGAGCTCGAGAATTGATATGTAGTCTAATCATAGGGGCCGGTAATCCCTGATATGCTCATATTGGTGACGTTATTGTCTCTGTAATCAAGGAAGCAGTGCCCAATATGCCTCTAGAAAGATCAGAAGTAATTAGAGCTGTAATTTTATGTATGTGTCAAGAACTCAAATGTGACAATGGTATGATAATACGATATGATGATAATGCTGCAGTTGTCATTGATCAAGAAGGAAATCCAAAAGGAACTTGAGTTTTTGGTGCAATTCCCCGAGAATTGAGATAGTTTAATTTTACTAAAATAGTTTCACTAGCTCCCAAGGTATTATAAATACGAAATACTAGTAGACGGAACTACTAGTCGGGTACCAAAAAATGGAGCAATTCATTATTAAATTATTAGTAGATTGTGTCTCTCGCATATACTTTGAATAAAAAAATATTAAAGAAAAATAAATAATAAAATAATAATAATAAAACATGTTGATTATATCCAAATTGGAAGATATGAATAATTTGAGTTCATCATGGGTAGGGATACTATTGCTGATATAATAACTTCTATAAGAAATGCTACCATGGATAAAAAGGGAAGGGTTTGAATAGCATCTACTAATATCACCGAAAACATTGTTAAAATACATTTATGAGAAGGTTTTATTGAAAATGTTTGAAAACATCAAGATCAAGAAAGTCAAAAATTTTTCTTGGTTTTAACCGTGCGACATAGAAGAACTAGGAACAGAGTATATAGAACTATTTTAAAACATATCAGCTGACTTGGTCTACGAATCTATTCCAACTATCAATGAATTCCTAAGATTTTAGGTGGAATAGGGATTGTAATTCTTTCTACTTCTCAAGGTAAATGATAGATCGAGAAGCTCGACTAAAAAGAATTGGAGGAGAAATTTTGTGTTATATATGGTGATCCGCCTCCAGTATCCTAATTTTATCTCATTGATACTAAAAGGGGGTTACCTAGAATGAAAGAACAAAAATTGATTCATGAAGGCTTAATTACTGAATCACTTTCCAACAGTATGTTCCGGGTACGTTTAGATAATGAAGATCTAATTTTAGGTTATGTTTCAGGGAGAATTATACGGATACTACCTGGAGATAGAGTCAAAACTAAAATAAGTCATTATGATTCAACCAAGGGATGTATAATTTATAGACTTCATAACAAGGAGTCGAACGATTAAGTGATTTTTTAAACAGTCCTTGTTTGTTAAGTTAAAAAATTCAAGAGACTTATTTTTTTCTTCCAAGAAGTAGATTCAGGAATAAAGGAATGAGAAATATGAAAATAAGAACTTCTATTCGTAAAATTTGTGAAAAGTGTTGACTGATCCATAGACGCAGACGAATTATAGTGATTTGTTTAAATCCAAAACATAAACAGAGATAGGGATAGTGTAATCTTTAATCTTAAAAAAAAATTTTCTAATTCTAAACTAAAGTAGAGAGGGGATCCCTGTAATGTTAAAATAAAAATAGGGGATCCATTTTTTTTATTATGAAATGGATATCTTCATATATTTCTGTATATCTCTGACTCCTATTTAGGAGATAGATAATAAAATATGACAAAACCTATACCAAAAGTTGGTTATCATAGGAATGGACGTATTGGTTTATGCAAGAATGGACGTAGAATACCAAAAGGAGTTATTCATGTTCAAGCAAGTTTCAACAATACCATTATAACTATTACAGATGTACGTGGCCAGGTGGTTTCTTGGGTGTCCAGGGGTACTTTTGGATTCAAAGGCAGAAGAAGAGGAACACCCTATGCTGCTCAAGCAGCAGCAGTAAATTCTATTTGTACAATAATTGATCAGGGTATGCAACGAGTAGAAGTTATGATAAAAGGTCCTGGTCTTAGAAGAGATGCGACATTACGAACCATTCATAGAAGTGGTATACTATTAAGTTTCGTACGTGATGTAACACCTACATCACATAATCGATGTCGACCTCCTAAAAAAGGACATGTGTAGAAATAAGAATTAAACAACTATCAAGAGAAATAAATGATTCAATGACCTGATCAAATTAGAATATTAGAATGGTTCAAGGGGAAGTAGAAGAATCCACTCAAACACCATAGTCAAAGTGTGTTGAATAAAGAGTAGCAGTAAACGTCTTTATTATGGTCATTTCGTTCTCTCCCCGCTTAGGAAAGGTCAAGTTGATACAATCAGTATTGCCATGCAAAGGACTTTACTTGGAGAAATAGAAGAAACATGCATCACATGTGCAAAATCTGAGGACGTATCACATGAATATTCTACAATAGTAGGTATTGAAGAATCAGTACATGAAATTTTACTCAATTTGAAAGAAATTATATTGAGAAGTAATCTCTATGGAATTAGAGATGCATCCATTTCTTTAAGGGGTCCTAGGTACGTAACCACTCAAGATATCATCTCACCACCTTCCGTGGAAATAGTTGACACGACACAGTATATAGCTAGCATGATAGAACCGATTGATTTGTGCATTGGATTACAAATCAAGAGAGATCGCGGATATCATATGAAATCTACGAATAACTCTCAAGATGGAAGTTATCTTATAGATGTTGTATTCATGGCTGTTCAAAATACAAATCATAGTATTCATTCTTATGGTAATGGGAATGAAAAACAGGAGATACTATTTCTAGAAATATGGACAAATGGAAGTTTAACTCCTAAAGAAGCACTTTATGAAGCTTCTCATAATTTGATTGATTTATTTATTCCTTTTCTACATACAGAGGAAGAAGACACTCATTTCAAGGAAAATAAAAACAAGTTTACTTGATCCCCTTTTACCTTTAAAGATAGATTAAATAATCTAAAGAAAAACAAAAAGGGAATTCCATTGAAAGCTATTTTTATTGACCAATTAGAATTGCCTTCCAAGACCTATAATTGTCTCAAAAGGTCCAATATACATACATAATTGAATATTTTTGCATAGAAGATGTAAAACAGATATTGGACACTCTACAAAAGCATTTCGCAGTTGATTTACCTAAGAACTAAGAAAAGGAAAAGTTTGAATTTCAAATCCATTGGAATTATTTCATCTTCTTTTTTTTAAAAAAAAATGAATTTGTCATCTTTGACACAATCCATATTTTTACAGAATGGATCGTAATAAACAAAATTAAGGTATCTAAGGAATAGTCACTTTGAAGTGACTATTCCTTACATACCTAGGCTTGCAGTATTTTGTGATTGATTCAATTTGAAAAAGACCTAAAGTTAAAGATTTATCAATAGGTAATGTTGCTCCAATACCTAACCAAAGAGATACTATGGTATCAACCAAAAAGACTATTGTAGCTACGGGACGACGAAATGGATTTTGGAATTTATTAACATTTTCCAAAAATGGTACTATCAATAATCCCATTGGTACCGAAACCATTAAAAGAACACCCAGTAACTTATTGGGTATTGTGCAAGGTATTTGAAATACGGGAAAGAAGTACCATTCGGGTAATATTTCCAAAGGAGTTGCAAATGGATCCGCCGGTTCACCAATCATTGACAGTTCGAGAACCGCTAAGCCTACATTACACACAATAGTACCTAGAATTACTACTAGAAAAATATATAAAAGATCATTGGGCCATGCCGGTTCTCCATAATAATTATGCCCCATCCTTTTAGCCAATTTAGCTCTCAATACAGGATCGCTCAAGTTTGGTTTCTTTGTTATTGGGATAGATGAATTCTTATAGATCCATCCCTTGAAAGAACTGGACATGGTAAGTTTTCATCATCCAGCTTGAGCAAAAAGGAATGACAGGAATAGATTCATTTGAAATATATATTTCATACATATCCACACATAATAGAATTATAATGACTATATAAGAATCAGAGTCTATATACTATAGAAAAAAAGATTTATTAAATGCAAGTTGCAAAACTATTCATTGCAAAGAATTTAGTTCTTAGAGGTAAATGCTCAATATCCAAGTAGGCTTACTAATTTGATCTTTGATCATTTTTAATTGCTTTTTGGATTGTCTCATGTTTTTTGGTTGGTGTTTATCCTACAACATCTCAATTCTCTTACATATAAAGTATTTACTTGTTACTAATCTAATAAAGTCCAACCTCTATTTTTCTTTAGATCCTTTATTGCACTCCAATAGTATCATAGGTCAGGATTGATGCAAAGGAAATGAATACATTTGTATACTATAAATAAGAAATAAGTAAGTGAGATAGATAGAAAATCATGGCACATCACTTATTCTCTATTCTACAAGATCTTGCGGAGCCTGTTCATGTATGACATGATTCTGGTATGATCATAGAAAAAAATTCTTCGCAAATGAACCAGCCTATCCTTTGCTACGTAAGAGACTTACATGGTGGTTGGATACAGAGACACATTTGGTTGTGAATTCTAACGTGGCAGAAAAAATCATATATCTTCATGGCCCAATCAATAGTTCAAGTCACACACTACCATAATCCATCTTCTCTTCGGAAAATGCACTTCAACTATTCCTGTAAAATAAGGAATATAATACTTTGGAGTTGAGGAGAAATATCCAAACAATATGTCTCATTTTTTTTAATAACCCATATTTGTAGCAATGAAATAATATTTTCCTTCCCAAAATGATATATCATCAATTACAAATACCTATGATCTGTCTTTTCTTTTTCTATATAGGACCTAAAATACCTTGCTTACGTATCATTGGAAAGTGCATTAGCATAAATATAGTAGTAAGGAGAGGCAATACAAAAGTGTGTAAACTATAAAAATGAGTTAAAGTGGATTGGCCCACACTAGCACTTCCATGCAATAACTCTACCAAAGGTGATCCTATTACAAGAATAGCTTTAGGTACACCCATCAGAATTTTTACGGCCCAATAACCAATTTGATCCCGGGGTAAAGAGTAACCAGTTACATCAAAAGATGCAGTTAATACTGCCAAAACCACTCCTATAGCCCAAGTTAATTCCCGGGGTTTTTTAAATCCACCTGTGAGATACACACGAAATACGTGAAGGATCATCATTAGAACCATCATACTTGTTGACCATCGATGAACTGATTGGATTAACCATCCAAAGTTAGCCTCAATCATTATGTATTGAACAAAGGAAAAGGCCTTCGTAATGTTTGGACGATAGTAAAAAGTCATAGCAAAACCCGTAGCTACTTGTACTGAAAAACAAGTAAGTGTGATCCCCCACTAGATAATAAAATATGTCAACATGGGGAGGAACATATTTACTAGTTATATCATTTGCAATCACCTGAATCTCGAGATGTTCCTCGAACCAATCATATACTTTATTGAGATAGGAGACTCCCCCTTCGAGAACCGTATATGAGAATTTCATCTCGTACGGCTCAAACAGAAATACACAAATATTGATATTCAACATAATAGTAATAAAAAGCTCAAAACTTCGTAGCTGCTTAATTCGATTTGTCTTGAAGATATGAAATAACAAAAATCCTAAATTTCTTCTTTGTGATTATAATGCCATATCAAGTTGCATCAGCCCTCTTTTTTTATGTTGATCATTACAGGACCCTTGAATCTTATCTTACCTATTTTTTTATTTATTATTGGATTTGTTGTTTTTTTTGTATGTAATGCAGATTGACTCTTGTTTCTTGTTTTAATATTCATTAATATTAATAGGAATTTAATAGGAATTTTCTTGTTGAGACCCCATGAATCAATTGAAACTTCAGATTCATACTATAACCATGATGATTTATTTAATAAAGCTCTAAGCTAAAACCAAAAGCTTTCTGAGTAAGAACCCTTTGATCATCACTTATTTAATGAATAGATGTAATAACTCAAGAAAATCTATAGAGACAGTTGTATTTTGGTCAAAATATGTCTGAAGAAGAAAAATCGTTTGATTTCTCAGAAATACCTTTTTTTTTTAGTCCGATCATGAATTCTAAATAGTGGGTATGAATCATACCTCAAATATTTCTTTTCTCTATATTCGATGCTCAAGATACTAAAATAAATCAAATAATATCTGACGGGGTAGAATCATCTTGATAAAGATGACAGACTCATTCTCTGTATTACCAATAAGATCAATTATAACAAGTCACACACTCATATTCGATAAATACCAAAACAAATAAATTCCACAATTAAAATAAAAAAATAATCTATAAATCCGAGTTTTAAGTAATTTTTTTGATTGAAAACCTAGGACTTCATAGTTCTTATAAAACTTAACTCACTAAAATTTCATCCAGTAAACTGGAAGAATTATAAATTTCCAAAATAATAGAAAGGAATACCGCAAATAAAGCAATTACCAAGCCCATAAGTGGTGTAGTACCCCCAGCCAGCTGCTACTTTACCATATTCTGAATTCAATGATTTTAATAAATCCCCTATAATAGTTCATCGTGGCCCAGATCTAGAATTATCCTCAATGGATTGTGTAGCCATAAACCCTATTTAATCATTGGTTAAAATATGTTGACTTTGTATACCATTCCGTTGTAGTTGTAAATAAACAATTAAACGATCTTATTATAGATCCATTGTGATCTTGAAATTATCTAAAATGGAAACAGCAACCCTAGTCGCCATCTTCATATTTGGTTTACTTGTAAGCTTTACTGGGTATGCCTTATATACCGCCTTTGGCCAACCTTCTCACCAACTAAGAGATCCATTTGAAGAACACGGGGACTAATTGAAGTAATGAGCCTCCAATATTTATATTTGGAGACTCATTACTTCAATTAAGATAATGAAAAATCATTTCATTTTTTTTGTCAGAACCTTAGGTGGTTCTCAAAAAAAAATAGCGAAAAAAATTATCTCTAAAGTCGAGACTAAGAGAAATGTATAAACCAATGCTTCCATAGATTCAATTGTAATTTACAATTATAGCTTCCACACCTATTTTATTTCTATTTTTTTTTTGAGAGGGGGATCATTTACGAAAGGAAAGGATCAAAGAAAGGATGATGAAAAAAGTGCAAATTTCTTCAGTACACTATATCAAATAGAATACACATATATATGTATAAATAGAAGATCCCAGAACAACGTTGTATCAAACTGCTTGTCTTTGTGTAGTTGGATCTCCAAGTTTTTGGAATGCTCCAAATTCAACTTGAGCATCCAAATCTGGATCAGTACCAGCAAAAACATCTCTGAACAAGGTTCTAGCACCAAGCCAAATGTGTCCAAAGAAGAAGAGTAGAGCAAATGAAGCATGCCCAAAAGTGAACCAACCCCTTGGACTACTATGAAAAACACCATCAGATTTCAAAGTAGCTCGGTCTAATTCAAAAATTTCACCTAATTGGGCATGTCTAGCATATCTTTTCACAATAGTGGAATCACTATAATTGACCCCATTGAGTTCGCTACCATAAAACTCAACCGTTACACCTACTTGTTTGACACTATATTTGGATTATGCTCTTCTAAGAGGAACATCAGCTCTAAAAATTCCATCTACATCTACCAAAACTACTAAAAATGTTTCAGAAAAAGTAGGCATATGACGTACAAAAAGCTCATGTCCATATTTATCTCTAAAGATCAGGTGTCCTAACCATCGAACAGCTATTCCATCCCTATTGTCTATTGAACCTGCTCTGAATAATCCCCCTTTTGCCGGATTATTACCAATATAATCATAAAAAGCTAATTTTTTGGGAATTTTAGACCAAGCTTCCGATAAACGCAGATTTTCAGCTAGTCCAACCCCAACTCTTTGATATATTTCTTGCTGGAAGTATCTCTGATCCCACTGATAATGAGTGGGCCCAAATAATTCGATTGGGGTAGTTGCTGAACCATACCACATAGTTCCAGCAACTACAAAAATTGCAAAAAAAGTAGCAGCAATACTACTGAAAAGTACAGTTTCAATGTTGCCCATACGTAATCCTTTGTATAGGCATTGAGGCAGACGAACACTAAGATGGAATAGGCCCGCCAATATGCCTAATGTACCCACTGCAATATGATGAGAGGCTATTCCTCCCAGAACAAAAGGATCAAAACCTTTCACACCCCACGCTAGAGTTATAGATTGTACTTTTCCAGTTAGTCCATAAGGATCAGACACCCATATTCTAGGACTGTACAAGCCTGTTACATGAAATGCGCCAAAGCCAAAGCAAGCCAACCGTGAGAGAAATAAATGAATTCCAAAGATTTTTGACAAATCCAAAGATGGTTTTCCCGTATGTTCATCATAGAATATTTCTAGGTCCCAATACACCCAATACCAGATAACTGCCAAAAAGCACAAGCTGGAAAACACAATATGTGCCCCTACCACACCTTCATAACTCCAAATACCCGGATTCATTATAGTTCCTCCTGAAATACTCCAACCACCCCATGAATTGCTTATTCCTAAACAAGTCTTGAAGGGTATAACAAACATACCTTGTCTCCACATTGGATCAATAATGGAGTCAGAGGGATCAAAAACCGCTAATTCATATAAAGCCATCAAACCGGCCCAACCAGAAACTAGAGCTGTATGCATTATGTGAACAGAAAGTAATCGACCGGGATCATTCAATATCATAGTATGAACATGATACCAAGGTAAACCCATGGAAATACCTCTCTTTATCAAAGATAAGTAGACACTATGTAACTTTATCGCATTGAAAAAGACTATACTATGATGTACCTTTCAATATATTTCATATGAGAAAGGATTACTATTTATTCCATTTTGTTGGAAATAAGAGAACAAGTTTGTTCATAAGAACAAAGAGAAGCAAATCTATTCCATACCCGATGAGTACCAATACGCAATGGGAAAATTGATCCTATTTTTGTTTTTGGGAATGAATGCATAGATACTTGTTTATCATTCAAGCGATTGATCCTTTCATTAAAAATTTTTATTCACTATGTTTTCCCTTCCAATTTGTGGAAAATAAAATAGGGTAAACAGAAAAAAAAAGATGACAAGACAATAAACCCCTTATTACGTTTCCATATTAAAGTGAAGTATAATGTTTGATTTTTTTCTGAAATTTAATGCCTATTGGTGTTCCAAAAGTACCTTTTCCGAGTCCTGGAGAGGAAGATGCATTTTGGGTTGATGTATAGTGTGACTTGTCAGGCATATTGGGTTATATGGGATTTACCCCGTTCTCTCCCCTGATTGAGATATCCTCTGCTTCGCCCAAGAAATATTGATTGAACTGTCAATTATTTGGAGCTTGAAGTGTAACCAATTAATTTATATTTATATTGGGGATCCATATCCATATATTATCAATTAGAAGAATTTATGGTTGATTTAGACCAATAAAATATCCAGGCTCCGTTCAGAAAAGAAAATACCAAATTTGTAATATATGTACAATTACCACTTATATCATAAACAATTCCTGTACTTAACTTTAACTAGTTTAATTAATAAACTATATTAATTAAACCAGAACAAAGTAAAACTGCCAATCAATGGAATAGTATGATGACTACGTGGAATAGTTTGTGGGAAGGCAAGTAAAGCTAAAGCATGAAATAAACAAATTCCAAAAAAAGTGGTACTGCAATTATTTGCCCTATATTATGTACAAATAGAATTCGGACAGATCTTTACTCGGAGTAGGATATGAACCGAAGAGAATTGAAAAGACCCATTCAGGAATAAGAAAACAACATCGTGATTTGAATTGTGATGAAACAATATATCACTGAGAGTTTAGTTCAAGAAGTTCAGTAAATTCTTTTTCTTCTTCTTTTAGTATGGTATGGAGAGATGCCAAAACAAAATCGCTACATTGATTTTTTTTTTTTCACAATTTTTGAACTGTATGCATCCAAAGGTGCACGTACAGTTTTTGGAGGATAGAATTTTATCCTAATCAACTGACTTTATTGAGAAAGATTACTTTTTTTGGGCTAAGAGGTTGATAATGAGGTCTCAAATCAACTTGTTGGTCTTATGGTATATCTTAGTATAGAAGATGCTACTAGGGATCTTTATTTGTTTATAAACTCTCCCAGTGGATGGGTAATCCCAGGAATGGCCATTTATGATACTATGCCACCTGATGTGCATACAATATGCATGGGATTAGCCACTTCAATGGGATCTTTAATTCTAGTTGGAGGAGAAATTACCAAACGTATAGCATTCCCTCACGCTTGGCGCCAATGAGTTTGTTCTTTGAAAAACAAAAAAACTATGCCTTCGCCATATCGAATATGAATTCTAAGTAATAATAGCATGGCATCTCAAGTTCGATATGAACAAATCATTCTTGTTTTTTCATAACATGAGGTTTTGTATCGAAATAGTAGTATGAAACAAAGGTTATTTTCTATTTGATCTTACGTGTCGGGAGTACATTTCAGCGTCAGAAGTCATTTTGTTATTCCAAACCAAAAGTCTCTTTTCTTTCTAATATTCATCTTAGGAAAGAAAGAGTATGAAAAATGAAAAAAAATGATCATTTTTTCCCTATTTGATCATATCAGAAATAAACTTTGGGATTGCTAAATCATAGACAAGATAAATATAGAAAGCAACAGAGCCATCATAGTATTTTTTTTAACTCCTATGAAAGGAAGGTTGGTAAATGGATCATTCAATGATCTGGATCGGATGGATTATATTTCCTTCATCCTTCGAGAGAAGGGGGGTGGGGTGGTAAATTCAATTCCATTATAGAGCCGTATGCAATGCACAAAAATGCCTGTACGGTTTTCAATTCTATTTTTTTTCTTCTTCTTATTTTTTATCCCTTACTTTAGCTTTAGACCAACCATGCGAAATAGAAGAACCCCTTATAATGTTATATTAGTATCATCAGGGTTATGATTCACCAACCTGCTAGTTTTGTTTATGAGGCACAGGCTGGGGAATTTATCTTGGAAGCAGAACTACTAAAACTTTGCAAAACACTCACAAAGGTTTATGTACAAAGAACCACCAATCCCTTATGGGTTATTTCTGAAACATGGAAAGAGATGCTTTTATGTTAGCAATATAAGCCCAAGCTCACGGCATTGGTGATCTTGTAGCGGTAGAAAATGCAAATACTAGTGATTTTGTGTAAATCCATTTCAAAAACATAATTCACGTTTTCTTTCATTTGACATTAAATAGAAATGATTCATAATCATCAATGATCCAGTTAAGATCGATCTAAACCAAGCTATTCTTATTGTAGATATACATATATATGATATGCCAACTATTAAACAACTTATTAGAAACATAAGACAGCCAATCAGAAATGTCACAAAATCCCCCGCTTTTCGAGGGTGTCCTCAGCGTCGAGGAACACGTACTAGGGTATATGTGCAACTCATTCAGATCATGAGCTCGAAGAAAGAAATTAGAAAATTTTTCCAGTATTAATGATCAGTACCAACAAATAGAATGGATAGATTGGAAGAAGGCCATTTACTATCTAAAAATGAGGATTTATCATATACCTATATGGTATATAGAATTTTTGGTTTCCATTAGTGCAAATGGATTTGATTTGAGATGAGAAGCAATTCTCCATTGGTAGCAAATGGTTATCCATTAAGCGGAGGAAATACTATTAAGATAAGAAAATCAATTATGCTCTTATTCTTGAAAGAATGGACTAAGAGGGTCAGCTACCTATACCTAGCCAATTTTCATAATTAAATATTGTCACTATATAGATAGTTCTTTTTGTGAAAAGATGTATTACTGTATAATTGATGGGTAGAGCCAAAGGATATGAACTATACAAGTTAACAATAACATTTGATTAAATGACAAAGGAGGCTTCGGTGTATAAAAAGGACCTCATCATTTAATTAAAGAAGTAACCATAGAAATGACGGAACCCACTATTTTTTTTAGTGTCGATAGAATTGAGTATTTTCAGCTCAAATGTTTGGAAGGAATTAAAAAATTATGGTTGGGAAGGTCATAGTAGCAAAAACCATTGGAATTTCTTTTTTTATATATTAGAATAATCCATTTTGTTATTAATAGAATGGAAGAGGGAAGAAAAAGAATGACTGAAAGAAGAGAAATCAATTAGTTATTCATTAAATTTTAATTTGATTCAATCAGTAGAGTTAGATGAGGATATACAGCTTGGAGACATCAAACAAAAATTCATTTATTTACATCAACTTTTAGAGGGGCTCATTCAAGACTTACTCAAACAGCTACTCAACGGTAAATAAGAGCCTTGGTTTCCTCTCATTGAGATCGAGACAGGCAAAAGAAGGATTTTCATCATTTGTGGATCACTCGTATAAATGTAGTAACTCACAAGAATTTGGTACCCTATAGTTATAGTCGATTCATACACAATTTGCAAAAGAGGCAATTGCTTCTTAATCATAAAATACTTGCGCAAATAGCTATATCGAATAAGAATTGTCTTTAGATGATTTCCAATAAGATCTCTCAAATAAAATAAAAGAAAGAGATTGTAAAGTAATCTACAGGAATGAATGATTGAAACAAAATTCATAGGAGAATGAACTCCGGGAAGATAGAAGAAAAATAAATTCAAATACGTCTACTTATAAAATGAACAAAATGTTTCAATAAAAAAAAGATTTCCCCTTCCCTTTTTTTTCTTATAACACAACAATCAAATTGGAATCCTAGGTTTTTCTGAACAAAACATCAATTTGAGCTTGAGAGTTTTGAGTCAATTGAGGGATATGTCTATTTATTTCTGGTTCTAGGATCAGTAGTTCTAGGGATCGACTCAACTCTCTCAAATTGTTTCTCGTTATTGAGAAAAGGTAACAAAGATAAAATATGAGCTTCTTTTATAGCAATAGTAATTAATCATTGTCGTTTCAAAGTTAATCTACTGATCCGTCTAGATAATATTTTTCCTTGTTCAATAAATTGACTAATTAAACTCATATTTCTATAATCAATTCGATCCCCCAATTCAATTGGGGGCAAATGCCTACAAAAAGATTGTTTGGATTTACGAAAAGGTTGCTTGGATTTATCCATGGATTATTCCTTATCTCAAAAATTCTCTTTATTCATTTTATTTTAGATCCAACAGAATAGTATTTGATTTGTATATATACTATATAATAATTATGTTGTATATACATTAAGTTTTTCCTCTTCCTGTTCCATGGAAAGATCCTACACATGTTCCTTTTGATTTATTTCTTTATTTCAACATGAACTGTATGTGTGCGACAATAGCGACAAAATTTTCTTTACTCTAATCGATTGGGTGTATTGTGTCGACTCTTTTGAGTAATATATCTAGAAATACACAGCAATTCCTTATTAATACTATTTCGGCCACAACTGGTACATTCCAAATAACTCTAATTCAGATATCTTTATCCTTGGCCATGAACCTCCATTTTTGGATTTTGGATCGACTTAAATTCCACTATTTTCGATCCGAATCGAAGAAGAAGAAAATAACAAAAAAATCAATAGAAGTTACTAACTAAAAATGCAATTTCTAAAGAAAAGATTTGATTGTGAAAAAATTTATTTGGTTGTAATTAATATTAATCGAGTAAAAATTAAGTGATACAATTTCTTTCGAATTAGCATCCTACTATCCTAATCTCAGTATTTCATTTAAGTATCTTTTATCAATAACTAGAATGGAAAAAGGGAAATAACAAAGCACCTGATAATAAATGATTAATTTCTATCAAGAGACAAGCTAAAGACCCAAACCATAGAGTAGTTAGCACATGAACCGTGGAGAGATATGTTTTTATATCTCACATTGAAAATCCTCCTTCTTTATCTTATTGTAATACATATATAATCAGATGTTGTAGTTCAAGATCATTTGTATTCATTTTTTTAATACGTTAGTTTCTCATATGTATATAATTCTTTTATTTTATTATGTGAATATATGAAGATGAAAGAAAACAAGTGGAAAATAAGACAAGGATTTTGTACAATGATATTGTACAATAATAAAGGGATGTAGCGCAGCTTGGTAGCATGTTTGTTTTGGGTACAAAATGTCACGGGTTCAAATCCTGTCATCCCTACCTAAGAAAGCACTCTTAGTTCAGTTTGGTAGAACACGGGTCTCCAAAACCTGATGTCATAGGTTCAAATCCTACCAGGCATGATTCTGTTTATCTTATGCTGAATTATGAAGTACAATAAAATAACTTAATAAAATGAAATTGAATAACAATTTCAATTTGACCTCCTCTTTGCATTATGGGAGGTTAATCAAAAAATTAATATTACTCAATTAAAAGTCCAATTGATCACCATGTCTATATTGTAAATATGCTGTTATGAATAATCCTACCAGAGTAATCAGAATTAGACCTAAGACGAATCCAAATAGAAAAATTTCAATCATTTTGATTTTTTTTGTTTGTTTTGAGGAAATAAAAGTAAGATCTATCTCTAAATATTAATCAGAGTTATCCATGAATCTCAATGACTAAGAACTAGCAATTGACGTGGAAGGGAATCATACAATACCCACACAATTCCTAAGAAATATTTAATGAATTGGTCACTCAATTTCAAATAAGTCGCATCTTGCTCAAACTAATCAATAGAACCAAGGTTATAGTTGAAGCAGCCAACAAAAAACCAAAATAACTAGTTATAAGAAGCATGAAAAACTGAAATTAGTTATATTTTTTTTGCTACATAGGTTGATAAAAGACTTACCTAAGTTTCTCTTTTTCCTGAATATGACAGTAAGAAAAAACACTATTGATAGAATTAGTTCTAATTGAAAGTTCTTGATTCATTAATCATTATGAATGGACTAATGACTCTAAAAAAGATACAACCATTCATATAAGTAGAATAAAATCAAGTCATCGACAGTAACACCGACCGATCTTGCAATTCCAAATCAAGAGAAGGGGTTCATTCTTCAATTCTTGGGTTGAGTATAGTAATAAGAACTGTGTGTGTTGTGTAACTTGATTCCAAAATCAAATAAAGGAAAGGGAATTAGGTTAGGTTTGCAAATAATTTCAATTTTGATTATTTCTATTCTTTTTCAATAGGAGTAAGTCTATTTTGTTTGGAGTGAACGGCCTAATATTACCTTTACTTTTTTTTTAAAACTCAACTTACTTATTTGAATTCTGAATTCATTAATTCATTGGATTTAGTACAGTAAAGCTCAGTTATTACTTAATTGCCCATAATATTATATTTCAATTTTGAATAAGAAGAAAAAGGTTTCTTGCAATCTATCCTAAAACCTTTTTTTTTCTTTTTTCATCAAATAATACACTAGTACTGTATTATTGTATGTTTATTGTATGACCAACCAATTACTTGAATTGAAATAAAAGGATTCAAACAAAAAGCTTTTAACCCTATACCCTAATAAAATAAAAAAAAGTTTTCTATTTCACATATAATATAATTGAATTGTCGGAATATGATAATATCTTTCATCTTTCATGAATTACAAAACCATTGACTCACACTTTACCAAGATCTTTATTTTCTATTACGAAGTCAATAATGGAAACCTTATATTATAAGGAATTATTTATTTTATTGGTCAATTGCATAACATACAATTGTCCATATACAAGAAAAAAATAGAAGAAAGCAATTCTATAACATTTGGGGATACAGCGTTGCTGTGTCAGACAAAGGATAGCTATACTGATTTGGTATACTCAAAATACACCTTTGGTACAAAATTGACGATCTCACAAACAAAGATAAAATAAAATATCAGTATTTTTCTATTTACTAATCTCATATTTCATGAAATCGATTCCTCTTTTTGACTGTACAAGAATTTATGGAGCTCAGCATGTCTGGAAGCATGGGAGAATGTCCTTTTGCAGATATTATTACCAGTATTTGATACTGGGTCATTCATAGTATTACTATACCTTCCCTATTCATTGTGGGTTGGTTATTCATAAGTACAGGTTTAGCTTATGATGTGTTTGGAAGTCCTCAACCAAACGAATATTTCATAGAGAGCTGACAGGGCATTCCATTAATAACTGGCCATTTTGATTCTTTGGAACAACTCAATGAATTTAGTAGATCCTTTTAGGAGGCCCCCAATGACCATAGATTGAACCTATCCAATTTTTACAATGTGATGGTTGGCTGTTCATGGACTAGCAGTACCTACTGTTTCTTTTTTGGGGTCAATATCAGCAATGCAATTCATCTAATGATAAACCTAATTTGAATTATAGAACTATGACACAATCAAACCTGAATGAGAAAAATGTTGAGTTGAATCGTACTAGTCTATCCTGGTGTTTATTACTCATTTTTGTACTTGCTGTTTTATTTTCCAATTATTTCTTCAATTGAGAGAAAGAGAATAGTAGGAATTCTCTTATCCTATTCGGAAGGATACCATCCTCGTAACTATCCATGACTATTTTTGTCTCTAGCATGACTGCTTGATAAAATGTGGAAGAAAGGGGGGAAAATGGCCGATACTACTGGAATGATTCCTCTTTGGCTGATAGGTACTATAACTGGCATTCTTGTGATAGGTTCAATAGGTATTTTCTTTTATGGTTCATATTCTTGGTTGGGTTCATCTCCGTAGTGATCGGATGAACAAGATTTTAGACATGAAAAAGTAAGAACTCAGAGGGGTCTAAGCCCTCTGAGTTCTTACTTTTTCAGGCGAGATTTTGATCTATTCCATAATATACAAATTGGAAAATAATCCAATCAATAGAATCAAATTGTAGAAATGACAAAACATTTATTTCTTAATCTTAAATTTTTTTTGTTTAGAACTATTTATTTTATTAATATTCAATACTTAAGTTAATTGAATAATTGTGGAAAATACTTTTTCTTGTGAAGATTAAAAAGACTAGCAATCCCTCCTAGAAGTATTTGTTTCATATATCCCGTCCTTACCTTGTATTTTCTTTCTTTTTATTTGTTTGCATTTTATTGTCCATTACTAGGAGTGGGATACAAGTAATTAATTCCAAACATCACAAAAAATAGTATAAACTATTTTTAACAATTTAATGTTAAGGAATCTTTGGATCTAGAAATTTAATTCATTTCGTACAATTGAACCTTTTCAAATTATTTCTTTTTAAGAACCAAAAAAATTTGTGCCAAAATAACAGATGTTAAGAAGAACAAAAGACCTTGAGCGCATAATGGATCTTGAAGCACTATTTCTACATCTCCCTAACCAAAGCCCCCTACATTGGGATTATTTGTTAATGGTTGATCAAGCTTGATGAATTCACCTCTAAAATAAGAAGTTCTGGTCCTGGAGGTATAATATCAACCACTCGATGAATTCACCATATTGTTACTTTTACTTCCACCAGGATAAATCTGACCCCTCCCTCTGTTCCCACCTACATATATGGGATATTTTAAGAAGTGAACGTCTTTTTTCATAGCTGGGTCCGGAGAAAGAATAGGGAAGATGATTTCACTATATTTTTTACCAGGAACCAGACCAATTACAAGAATATTTTTTTTTATTGGGATGATAATTCTGAAAAGATAGATTTCCCATCTTTTATTTCACCTCAAGAGAAATATGATCGGGAGGGGCTAATTCGAATTGCTCGGGTAAAATAAGAACAGCCCCCACATTCAAAGCCCCTTTTTACCATTAGCAAGAACTTGTTTCAGGTGCATATCATAAGGGATTCGAACAACTACTTCAAATATAGTATCAAGAAGCACAACTTGCGGAACTTCAATATCCACGGGCTTATTAGCTAAATGGCAATTGGCACATACAATTCGTCCAGTTGCTTCTCGTGGATTTTCATAACCTTGTTGTGCAAAAATGGGATATGCATTTGAAAGAGATGCTCGATTTATTACATATATCATGATCGATACAAAAATGGATTGAGTCATCTATTCTTTTACTAAAGCAAAAGTATTTCTATTTTGCATGGTCCAATCATTAATTTTGGAATTTCTACAATAAATAAATTAGATAGGTAGCTACTCTAGTATAGTTCCCTACCCCGATGTCGGCTATTGTATTGGAATAATTGTACTAGAATAGAGTATAGTATGGGACAAATACCTTGAATAGGTAGAAATAAAAAGAATAAATAAAATTTGAATTTGAATAAGTAAAATGGAAAATGCTTTCTTTATACACAAAAAAAATATTCTCATTTAATTGATATTACGAAACCAAATGAGTTCTTCATCTTCATTCATTATTTTGTTCATCATTCATTCATTGAATGATAAATTACTACAAGTGAAGGAGATAAATGATTTAAATAATGGAAGATCCAATATTTCACAATTGCATCTAGAATAACTGGAAAAGTGGAAACAAGACCAGATATAATTTGATCATTATGGGCCAATCCAAAATCATTGTAGACCAAACCAATCATTAGTTCCCAACCATGTGTCAAGTGAAATCCAATCCATAAATCAGTGATTAAAAGAATCCGAAAAGGCTTTATTGTGTTACATAAGTTATAGAATAATTCCTGAACCCAAGAATTAAGAATGACAAGTTCTTTATTACCTAGAAAAAAATAACCACTTAGAATAACAAAATAGATTACATTTGCGAAGAAATGCAAAATGAGATGGAGATGATATTCATTATGTGTTTTGATGAATTCTATTGTTTCCTTGTGTATTCCTAAATGAAGCTCTTGTATATGTATCTCTGGGTACTCTTTTATCATTTCGTCCAAGAGGAATAGTTTTTCGAGAACATTTTTCTGTTGAATAGCATTCAAAAAGGTTTTGGATTGCCTGTCGTTCCACCAGTTAGTAATCCAAGGTTCCAAACTTTTCTTAAATGAGAGAGAGACCCACCAGGGCAAAAATACTATAAATACAAAATATGGGAAGGAAATCAATGCTTTCTTTTGTTTTTCATTTTTTTATCTGTGACATTGGTAATGAAGTCGCTTCAATCTTTGACTCTATCTGATATTTTTCCAAAGTATGAGTTATATAACAAACAAGGTTGTGGATCTATTTCTTTCTATTTTGTGTCAAAATTTAGTCCTTGGATCTATCAGGAATATAAAAAAAGAATCAATATAGTATTTTCAGATATGTCAATCTTGAACTAACAAATTTTTTATTACCAAAAATATTTCAGATATATTTGATAAATCCACACTTAACTTAATGAGAATTAGATTTTTTGACTAGTATAAATAAAAGAATTAAGTTGAATTCTGTGTACATACAAAATAGTTTTGGTATACAAAAAATTTCTTCTTCTTCAGTTTTTTTTAGTTCATTTTATTATAGTTACCCCATATACTTTCTCTGCTTTTGGTTTTATTCTATGGGCCACTGCACCAACGGAATAGGAACATAGAATCTGACACTTTTTGCTCGAATGGGCATTCTGAAGATACTTCAATTAAATAAAAGTGGTTAGCAAGTTCATTTCTTCATGCTGAAAAATTTTTCTTCAATTCATTTTTCAAAATACTTCAATTGGTACATGCAAGAAATAGGCCAATTCATCAACTTTTTGTTCAATTTCCTGTGGAGTAAAACTCTCATTAGTACGAGTCAAGGGAATGTCTCCTTGACCTCAGATTTCCATATAAAGGACACGACGAGTATAAAGACCTTCTTTAACCTCCATTCTCGTTGATTGGATATCTCTCATAAGGAAGTGGAAGAAAATGTGGCAATTTATTCTAGGAAATCCCCAACAAAAAATACACACTATTTTTTCTTTTCTATTGAATCGGTCATAACCACTACCAACATTTCATGAAATTGTGCACCACAAATAGGAGCTAATGAATAGTCCTACGATCTCATAGAAAGACATCACAATCCCTTGTGGAAAAAAAGGATTTGTTGTGATGGAAATACGGATATCAGATTTGTACCAAGATAATTGGAAGTTCCAACCACTAAAAATCTTAGTGAACCTAAAAAAAGGATACAGGCCCAGCAAAAATTACTTGTCTTTTGAGACTCAATTATAAGTTCTATCCATATATGTTCTGATCGCCAGTTCATACTTACTACATTAGATACAGTTGCATTCGATTGGAATTGAGAGAATAACCCAAAATTGACTTTACTTTTCTTGATGCTGAAGTAACTCTCATCAACTAGCACTATTCAATACGAAATGCAGCATTAAAGCATTAGTAGTAATTAGTCAAATATGTTAACTTTTATGTAGATATTATCTATCTACGTACATAACAACATTTAGGTTCGGAAAAAGCCACATATTCTACCATATTACACTAAATAAATATCTATATTATAATTTAGTCAGTGTTCAAATAAATTGATGAGATTTGGTTCCATCGGATCTAGATAATTTTATGTCTTTGGACATAAAGAGACAAAGAGGCCATTGCAATTGCCAAAAATACTAGGCCTACTAAGGGCACAAAAAAAGAGGGTAAGTTAAGATCTATCATAGAATGAGTACCATGATTACTATTTGTACCTCTTATAAATATAAAGAGGTCTTATGATAACTATATCTATTATAACTAATATTAACTAGTTAATAAGTGCAAGGGGTCTAATAGAAAACTAAATTAAGTTACTATTCTTTTTTGTATTTTGATTCAAAGGAAGGAAATCGTGAAGTTGAAATAACTCACTCAGAACACGTTTTAAAGGATTATGTGGTATGATTAGGTCAAATAAGCCCTTATGGAATAAATATTCAGCCACTTGTAAACCATCAGGTATTGTCTTATTCAATGTTTGTTCAATTACTCTTTTACCCGCAAATGCAATGTGGGCATTAGGTTCAGCAATAATGACATTTCCCAACATACCAAAACTTGCCATCACTCCACCGGTTGTAGGAGATGTAAGGATTGATACATAGAATAACTTTTTATTTGATTGATAATTATATGAGGCAGAAGAGATTTTAGCCATTTGCATCAAGCTCAAACTTCCTTCTTGCATGTGTGCTCCTCCAGAAGCACACACAATAATGATAGGTAGAGATTTATTAGTAGCATACTCGATCAAATGGGTGATTTTCTTGCCCACTACGGATCCCGTACTACCTCCCACGAACTCAAAATCCATAACCCCAATTGTCACAGGAATACCATTTAGTTGACCTATGCTTATTTGAACAGCTTCAGTTAAACCTGTTTTTCTTTGATAAGAATTTATACGATCTATATAGGGTTCCTCCTCTGAATGAAATTCTATAGGGTCCATAGAAACCATAGCTTCATCCATAGGATCCCAAGTGCCCAGATCAATCAAAAGTTTGATTCTATCTGAGCTATTCATTTTCAAATGATATCCACAATGTTCACAAATATGCATTTTTGACTTTAAAATTTTTTTATAATTTAATCCATAACAATTTTCACATTGAACCCATAAATATTTGTAATTTTTGTTTATATCAAAATTGTTAGATCTTTCTTTTATATTTCAATCACTGCCATTACTACTAGTACTTATACTAGAACTTCCACTTTCACTACTACTTACACTTATACTTACATTTATAGTCTGAATAATACTATAAATGTAACTGATGTAGTAGTTATTCTTACTTTTAGACCCACTATTCAAATAACTATAAAAAAAAACTTCCTAGTTCACTCAGAAAAGAACTATTATTCTTATTGTCAATCTCAAAAATCTGATTTTCAATATCAAAATATACAGAATAACTGTCACCATTACTATCCCTAACTAATGAAGTGTTATCAGAGATCAAACCAAAAATATCCCTGATCTACAATAAATAATTAACATTACTGAAACTATAACTATAACTACCACTATCACTCCAACTAAGAAGAATGTTCTTCTCTGTATCATTTAAAATGGGGTCTTCACTTCTAGGGGTATGCCCAATACCATCAAGACTATCCATTGATTTACTTAGCCCATACCTATCTTCTAACCTCTCATTAGGCAATATCAAATTGAACCACCATTTCTCCATAGAGTCTTCCTGCCACCCATTTTATAAAAAACAATAAAGGAATAGTCATTCGATGAATAATAATTTTGCATTTTACTATTTGATTTATTGATTTTCTAGCAAAATGAAGCATATGGATCCCGTCATTAGGATTGTTAACTGTTAACCAACAATGAGTGAGTATTGAAAGAAATTATTCTTTTTTTGGTAAATTTGGAGTATCATTTCTTTCTAATATATATATATTGATAGAATCTTTTCCTGAATTAGAAACATAAAAAGAAGTTTCTCTCATGTCATGTACAAAAAAATCTTTCACCAAAAGATAGAATTGTTTCTTCCTACAAAGTGAAGAATTTATTCTCATATGATTTCGTATCATATAATCAAATAATAAGTTTCTATCCTAACATGGAATGAAAAAGACAATATTATATTAGAGGATAGGTCGAGGAAGCCCTCACCTCTTGGCTTGGCTTGATTTATGGTTTGAAATAAAATTGTTGAATCTAAAAATCCACCAATCCAAGGATTTGTTGAATTAATTATGAGAATTCATTATGGATCTAACGATAGAAGTATTAGTTGTTTAGTCTTTTGTGTTTGCATCTTCTTTATAGTATAGTAAGGTTCGTACATATCAAAGATATATGCAAATACATAATATATTGGATTTATAGGATATTCCATTTTATTTGGCTCAATCCTTTTTAGTAAAAGATTGGGCTGAGGTTAATTAAAATTAGGAGAACAAATAGGAATTACCAAATTGTTTTTCACTTTATTGTCATCTGACATATCTACTAGTTTGGTGTATCTACTGGTGCAAATTCAAATTTGATCTCCTTCCATACTTCACAAGTAGTGGCCAGCTCAGGACTCCATTTGCTAGCTTCATGGATAATTTCATTACCTTCATGAGCAAGGTCACGTCCCTCATTATGAGCTTGTACACATGCTTCCAAAGCCACCTGATTAGTTACTACACCAGGTGCATTTCCCCTAGGGTGCCCTAAAGTTCCTCCACCAAACTGTAGTACGAAATCATCCCCAAAGATTTCAGTCAGGGCAGGCATATGCCAAATAGGAATACCCCCTGAAGCCATGGGCAGAACACCCGGCATAGAGACCCAATATTGAGTGAAAAAAATATCATGACTTTAGTCTTTTTCAATAAAATCATCACGTAATAAATCAACAAAACCCAAAGTCATCTCACGGTCCCCTTCCAATTTACCTGCTACTATACCAGCGTGAATACCATATCCACTAGACACACATAATGCTTTTGCTAATACACAAAAATGCATACCATAATTTTTCTGTCTATCAATAACTGCATGCATTGCGTGATGGATGTGAAGTAGTAGGCTATTATCGCGACAATAATGAGCCAAGCTAGCATTTGTAATGAATCCCCTTGTTAAGTAATCATGCATTATGATAGGAACTCCCAATTCTCTTACACATACAACCCTTTTGATCATTTCTTCCCATGTACCTATAGTAGCAATCAAGTAATGTCCCTTGATTTCGCTTGTTTCGGCCTGTGCTTTATAAATTGCTTCGGTACAAAATAAGAAATGGTCTCTCCATTGCATAAATGGTTGGGAATTCATATTTTCATCATCCTTGGTAAAACCAAGTCCACCACGTAAATATTCATAAATGGCTCTACCATAGTTCTTTGCGGATAACCCCAATTTGGTTTAATAGTGCATCCCAATAGGGGATGACTGTACTTGTTCAACTTATCTCTTTCAACTTGGATACCATGAGGCGGGCCTTGGAAAGTTTTAGAATAAAAAGGAGGAATTCGTAAATCATCTAGACATAGGGCTCGTAAGGCTTTGAAACCAAATACATTACCTACAATGGAAGTAAACATGTTAGTAACAGAACCTTCTTCAAAAAGGTCTAAAGGATAAACTACATAAGCAATATATTGCTTTTCCTCCCCAACAATGCTCTCGATGTGGTAGCATCATCCTTTTAACAATCAAGACTGGTAAGTCCATCAGTCCACATTGTTGTCCATGTACCAGTGGAAGATTTGGCAGCTACCGCAGCTCCTACTTCTTCGGGTGGAACCCCGGGTTGAGGACTTACTCTGAATGCTACCAAGATGTCAGTATGTTTTGTTTCATAGTCAGAAGTATAATAAGTCAATTTATAATCTTTAACACCAGCTTTGAATCCAACACTTGCTTTAGTCTCTGTTTGTGGTGACATAAGTCCCTCATTACAACTCATGAATTAAGAATTCTCACAATGACAAGGTTTGCTCGATATGGATTAGACGTGAATGAAACCCTTAAGAAAAATCTTTCAAAAAATTCAACTATTATTATCAACTAATTAGAAAATGGTTGGTTATTAGACTATGTAATGTATTTGAATCACCAAATGCATCATTATTATATACCCTTTGCTATATATGATTCAAGCCAATCCTTGTTTTGTAAGTTTATAATTGAGTTGATCCGCTTCTTATTTTTCATTAAATATATAAATATTAAATAATAAAACAATCTTGACAGTGATATATGTTGTATATATAAATCCTAGGATGTGAAAATAGCCATAATTTATCCATGAAAAGGTATAAAACAAGAATAGAAAGAAATGTATATGCAAAAAATAATGAACAATGAGATCAAAATAATAAATCATAAATGGAGTTCGGGTTGGAATTCTATAGATAATATAGTCTAATAGGGATAGTATTTTCTATAATGATAGAAAAATGAAACACACTTAACTTACTCATGATTCCTATTCATCTACTTTATATTAAAAATACTAAAAAAAAGGATTGGTTGAACTTGAAAATTGAATAATTCAATCAGTAAACAATAGAATTGAATTCCTTTGGGTGATACCAACTAAATCCAGTGCTAACTTCAATTTATTTCTTATTCAATTAGCCGATCAACTTCCTATTAGACATTTTTTTATTGGATACTATTCCAAAGGAATTTCAACATATTTCACTTTGTTATGATTATGAAAATCAATCTTACTACTCCTAGTCCTATGGTTTTTGCACTTGAAGAAAAAACCTTAGGACGTATCGCCCAAATTATTGGCCCAGTACTGGATGTCACTTTTTCCCCAGGAAAGATGCCTAATATTTATAATGTTTTGGTAGTTAAAATTCGAGATACTCCCGGTCAACAAATTAATGTGACTTGTGAGGTACAACAATTATTAGGAAATAATCGAGTTAGAGCTGACACAACATTCGAGATACTACAGATGGTCTGATGAGAGGAATGGAAGTGATTGACATAGGAACTTGTCTAAGTGTTCTGGTTGGTGGAGCTACTCTCGAATGAATTTTCAACATTCTTGGGGAACCCGTTGATAATTTAGGTCCTGTGGATACTTGCACAACATCTCCTATTCATTGATATGTGCTTGCTTTTATACAATAAAATATAAAATTATCAATTTTTGAAACAGGGATTAAAGTGGTGGATCTTTTAGCTCCTTATCATCGTGGGGGAAAAATCGGGCTATTTGGGGGAGCTGGTGTGGGTAAAACATTACTCATCATGGAATTGATCAACAACATTGCCAAAGCTCATGGAGGTGTATCTGTATTTGGTGGAGTAGGTGAGTGTACTCAAGAAGGAATTGATCTCTACATGGAAATGAAAGAATCTGGAGTGATTAATAACAAAAATATTGCAGAATCCAAAGTAGCTCTAGTCTATGGTCAAATAAATGAACCATCGGGAGCTTGTATGAGAGTTGGTTTGACTGCCCTAACCATGGCAAAATATTTCCTGGATGTTAATGAATAAGACGTGCTTCTATTCATCGACAATATCTTTCATTTCATCCAAGCAGGGTCAGAAGCATCCGCCTTATTGGGTAGAATGCCTTCTGCAATGGGTTATCAACCCACCCTTAGTACGGAAATGGGTTCTTTGCAAGAAAGAATTACTTCTACTAAAGAGGGATCTATAACTTTGATCCAAGTAGTTTATGTACCTACAGATGATTTGACCGACCAGGCTCCTGCCACAACATTTGCACATTTAGATGCTACTATCGTACTATCAAGAGGATTAGCTACCAAGGGTATTTATCTAGTAGTAGATCCTTTAGATTCAACATCAACTATGTTACAGCCTCGAATCATTGGTGAGGAACATTATGAAACTACACAAAAAGTTAAGCAAACTTCACAACATTACAAAGAACTTCAAGACATTATAGCTATCTTGGGGTTGGATGAATTATCCGAAGAGGATCAGTTAACTGTAGCAAGAGAGCGAAAAATTGAGTGTTTCTTATCACAACCCTTCTTTGTGGTAGAAGTATTTACTGGTTCTCTAGGTAAATATGTTGGTCTCGTAGAAACAATTAGGGGGTTTCAACTCATCCTTTCTGCAGAATTAGATAGTCTTCCCAAACATGGCTTTTATTTGTTGGGTAACATTGATGAAGCTAGCACGAAAGCTATAAACTTAGAAGTGGAGAGCAAGAAATGACCTTAAATCTTTGTGTATTGACTCCAAATCGAATTATTTTGGATTCAGAAGTAAAAGAAATAATTTTATCTACTAATAGTGGGCAAATTGGCATATTACCAAACCATGCTTCTATTGCCACGACCATGGATATAGGTCTTTTGAGAATACACCTCAATGACCAATGGTTAACGGTGGCTCTGATGGGCGGTTTCGCTCGAATAGGTAATAATGAGATCACCATTTTAGGAAATGATGCGGAGATGAGTACTGACATTGATCCGCAAGAAGCTCAACAAGCTCTTGAAATAGCTGAAGCTAACTTGAGTAGAGCTAAGGGTAAAAGACAAGCAACTAAGGTGAATCTAGCTCTCAGACGAGCTAGGGCACGAGTAGAGGCTATCAAAGTTGTTTCCTCCTAGTCAACAAAATACATCAAATTCTTCAAAAGAATTATTACATTTTGATTCCACCAATTGAACACAATCAAGTCTAATCTAATACAACGAACCCAAAAAATAAGAAGATGGGTAGAAAATTTATTAGATACTATTGACTTTAGATTCCATTTACTCCATTCCAGTATTTAATAAGTTCTACCTACTATTGGATTTGAACCAATGACTCCTGTTGTATGAAAGCAATACTCTAACCACTGAGTTAAGTAGGTCATTTATCACCACAAAAGACCCATCACTCAGAGGATTATAGATAGAATAGTATTTCTAAGCAATTCTAATTTGTTAAAATAGTAAACCAATTGCAAAGCTTTCATACGATGTGGGATCGTGGACTGTCCATCTTAACAATAAATTATTCATATGTTAAGATATCTATGACAAGGGCAAGGGCTATAGCTCAGTTAGGTAGAGCACCTCATTTACAAATGCGCCAATGCTTTTCAAAAGAAGCCAATTATACAATGAACATAATTGATCTTATTGAGATGAAAAATCAATGTCTTACTCCATAGATTTGAGGAATAAGAGAATAATAGCCTGACATATACTTTATTTGGTTTGATTCAGTCTGATTTAGATTTAGTGCAAATTTAAGTGCGAAATAGAAAACCTACCGTTGATTTGATAATTGATAGGGTAAATACCCAATCCACATTCAATGCTAGGCATAATGTGTATAAGGACCTCAAAATCATCTCTTTTCATCCTATGAAATTTAAGGTGTATGAAGTCTCATATTTGACTCTTTTAGAGGAGTGATAGAAACTCCATTTAACTTAGGTTGATCTAGGTCGGAGGCAGACCTAAGTCAAAGTCATCCTTCTTTGAGAGACTTTGGTATTGCTCCTAAATCAGAATTCAAATAATGAATATGAATAAGAGCATGCAGAGCCATCTTATTATCTTTTTATCTTCTTGTGAAGAAAAAATATGGTGGACTAACTGATCTTTACATCAATTGATGAAAGAGCCCAATGCAAAAAAATGCATGTTGGGTCTTTGAAATAGTTCGAATCATTTTGATAATATAATAATAATTTGATTTGTTTTACCGAGAAGGTCTACGGTTCGAATCTGTATAGCTCTAACAGATTGTATTTTTTGTATAGATATTCTATTTGTGTTTATAATAGTTTTCATCTCTTTATTTTATTTATGGACAGACAAACCGATCAGTCAATCCATAGAAATGAAAGTATTACATAGTTACATATGTATAGGGACAAGAAAAAAATAATCCACTCTAACGGATCCTATTGGTATTTGTCAAATCTGGCATAACCTAGGATGTCCATACTTATTTATTTTTATTAATCATCGTGAATTAATTTATTTTCTTGTCCACAATCAAAGAGTTAGTGATACATTTGATTTTGTAGTATACTCAATCCCAGTCAATTTATGAAGTGAAAATCATGACATGATCGATCTTGTCTAGAAACTCTAACCCAACCCAACAAAATTTAATCCAAAGTCACATGGATTGAGACCTATTCTTAGCCTTGTATTTGTAGAAGTCCCTTGACTAATTGCTTTGTGTCAGAACCTCCATTGAATTGATTATTTTAGAGATAATGAATTGGCCCTAAACGTATCAGCCTCTCTTCAACTATATTCTATGCTATGAGTTGGATTGGGGATTTAATTTGTTGAATCGTTCAATAAGTGTGATTCTATATATTTATTGATAATAGATATTCATTGTTCTTATCATCCTTATACCTTAATAATCCTTATATTATTATAATAAATAATATTATAGTTCTATTTATTAGTTTATCTTAGTTTATTAGTGTTTACTATTTCATTAGAAATGCTAAATGGTACTCCGTTGGATGAATCTTTAAACAAGACATGCCTACCGTACAACAAACAAACACTAAGCCATGCAGTTTGATTTGATCAAAATCAGTTCTTGTTTCGACTAAGAAATTCTATAGATTAATTGATGATCTATCAGACTTTGGAATAAATGATTTGATCATTAAATATTCGATTCTTCCTTCATCTTCCAACTTTGGTTGGAATAGATTCCTAATTGACTTTGCATTTTTTTTCATATCATATATATTCAATTCATTTCATATATAATGTCATATACATATATATCATATATATATATAATGGAATCGGGTCATGATTAATCATTTGATATGTCAGTATGTGTACGTATGTATTGGGTATATAGAGTTCCCCTTTTCATAATTTTGATGGAGGGATTCCAACTACTAACATAACGTAATCAATTCCATTCATTAGAATAGCTTCCATTGAGTCTCTGCACCTATCTTTTTTGATTTTTGATTCTAGTTTTTTTGATAAACCAAACCTTTTCAAATCTCAAATAAAGATTTGGCTCAGGATTGCCCATTTTTAATTCTAGGGTTTCTCTGAATTTGGAAGTTAGCACTTAGTAGGTTTCCATACCAAGGCTCAATTCAATCAAGTCCATAGCATCTACCAATTCTGCCATATCCCCCTTTCTACTTCTTTGATTTATCTTGAAACCGTTGAATTCATTAGATAATGATTCTTATATTGTATTGGAAAAGTGTATACTACTATTTTATTTTTTGCCACCCTCTATTATTTCATCTTTATTGGATAAACTATATTTGTTTCAATCAGAACTGATTCTATTATTGATATATCTGCAATTCAATATGGATACATATATCCCAAATATATATGCTTCCCCCTCTTTCATTTTTATGGCATGATTTGCAATACTGGAATGGTCGATATTCATTCTTTCTTATCTCCTATGTTTCTAAATGAAACCAGAAGAATACCTTATTCTTGTATCTTTATTCTCCTTTTCTTATTCTTTTCTGATCTGAGAACCGATCGAGTAGTTAATATAATTAATATAGTTTGCTATAATTGCTAAAAAATAATTCCATTTTTTTCTAGTCAAAATTTCAAGTTTGATAATATCATGTCATGATATTTTATTTTAATGATATAAAATATATATTGAATTATTTTGAATATTTAATTATTTAATAATTTATTTAATAATATAATACTAAATGAAAAAAAATCATAATATAATACTAAATCAAATTATACTTATAATACTTATTAAATACCTATAAAGTACTTAGTAAATACTTATATTATAGTGATAGTTATTAGATAGTTAAAGTTAATTTACTAAATTAAAATTCTAAATGAATTTGAGTTTTTTAGTATTTAATTATGAATTTATTAATAGCTAACTAAGATCAGGTACTTTATAGAATTCCTATACATTTTTGTTATGCGAGCCCACTTAGCTCAGAGGTTAGAGCAACGCATTTGTAATGCGATGGTCATCGGTTTGACTCTGATATCCGGCTTTTTCTCTATCGATTTTTTTCCATGATTGACAATCCCCCTTCTCCATTTTCCCAAATGTTGGGTCGCCAATTGGATCTATTATGTGGTGATAACTTGTAACTAGAAATCCAAAAATACAAAATGAAGGAATTAGATTTGTATAGAACAAATCCAAAGATGGAGTCTAAATTTCTTAGTATATACATTTTTTTTTATATATACAAAAAATCCGTATATTGATACAATTTATTCCATTCTACTTTATTTGATTTGTAGTATGTCAATAGTTGTTTGTAGTCTTCAATAAATCCATTTTAGCTTTACGTTGTTTCTCATTTAGTTTAGTCTTAATTTTGATTTATTCTGTAATGTAATATGAAGAAATGAAATGTCAATAAAATAAAAAAAAGGAGTCTTTTTTTATGTCTCATTATCGAGGACCTCGTTTCAGAAAATACGCTGTCTGGGGGCTTTACCAAGACTAACTAGTAAAAATCCTAGATTTGGAAGTGATCTTAAAAACCAATCGTGTTCTAGGAAAAGATCACAATATCGTATTCATCTAGAAGAAAAAAATAGAAATTGCATTTTCATTATGGTTTGATAGAACGACAATTACTTAGATATGTGCATATTGCTGGAAAAGCCAAAGGGTCAACAGGTCAAGTTTTATTACAACTACTTGAGATGTGTTTGGATAACATCCTTTCTCGATTGGGTATGGCTTCGATTATTCCCCGAGACAGGCAATTAGTTAATCATAGGCATATTTTAGTTAATAATTATATAGTGGATATACCACGTTATCGTTGCAAACATAGAGATATTATTACTATGAAGAATAAACAAAGATCGAAAGCTCTCATTCAAAATTCTATCGAATCGCCCTCGCATGAAGAATTGTCAAAACATTTGACTATTGACTTATTCCAATATAAATGATTAGTAAATCAAATAATAGATAGTAAATTGATCGGTTTGAAAATAAATGAGTTGTTAGTCATAGAATATTATTCTCGTCAGACTTGAACCTAACAAAGATAACAAGGAAAGGTTCAGACAATTTTGCCCCCCCACCCCCACTGCACTTGTGCTGTAGTAAAATTTTTATAAATAAATCTAAGAGTTCATTTTCCCATTTATGTATTACAAATAAATCAAGGATTTTCATCTATCTTCACTCTTTCCGATATTTATATTTGTGTTTTACGTATCAAACAAAGTAATGTAATTAGGAATAGAGAATCTATATGAAATAAAAATAAGAGTCTTAGTGTTGGAATAAGGATATCAATTCTTATTATATTTGATATACTATAGTCGGTAACATTGGTGAATTAACATAAATAAATGGAAAGAGAGGGATTCGAACCCTCGGTAAACATAAGCCTACATAGCAGTTCCAATGCTACGCCTTGAACCACTCGACCATCTCTCCTACATAATATAATCTTATTATTGACCAGAAACAGAAACTAAATAAATAGTGAGTCATTCATATTATTGCAATACAGGTTCAACCGATCAATGGTTCCATAAGAATAAAAAAAATCTTTGTCTTGGTTATTCAACTTAGATGAAATAGTAATAGTTCTATTCAATAGTAATAGTTCTGTTCATTGGTATACTATATAAATAATAAATAATTTGATAATTGGGATGAAATCTAATCTGATTTAAATATTTCATATCTCTCCTTACCAAAAACATTATTTCAATTTATAATTTGAGTGAAGGGTTCATATTTTTTTTAGAACTAAATTAGTCTATTTGTTTTTATGTTATCTTGTACTATAGAATTCCTTTGTTTGTGGGATCATTACCTCTTGGGGTAATGAGAAAAATTACAAAATAGATTTCTAATTAATTATGCCTAGATCTCGAATAAATGGAAATTTTATTGATAAGACCTCTTCAATTGTAGCCAATATCTTATTACAAATAATTCTGACAACATCGGGAGAAAAAAAGGCATTTACTTATTACAGAGATGGTGCAATTTGATTCTTTTTTCTTATTTTTTTAGCCCTCTCAGTCCTACGAAAAGGGGTGTGGTTCGAGACGGAAAGAAACAAATTATTGAAATAAACCTACGTTTGGTGAAGGTGAAGTTTGGAGATAGAATAATTCCTTCTCTCATGTATTCTAGGGAAATGCAACCTCAAATGCTTCAATTGCCAATTTTAGTATTGAGCAAAAGGGTACCCCTATAGGCTATGTATTGTAGGTCAATTCTACTTCACTAGTACCCATAGGTGGCATAGGGAAAGAAGCACTACACTTAGGAATCAACAAGATGAAAACTTTGTTATAAATTATCCCTTTACTTATTGGCATTAGGACTAAGAAGAATGGTTAGGACAACAAACATCCATCTTGTTCATACTTTGGATATCCATATAAGCATCAAAGATCATTGAAGTGACTAATTCCTAAAAATAGGGGGCGTTGGAGACAAAGAAATTGTTGGAATTACCATTTCTATATAGAACTAGATTGGTGTTAAGAAAGAAAAACCTCTTACTTTACAGGGAGGCTGGCTAGAGATTTCTTGTAAAAATACTAACCCCTGCCAGTTCATAATATAATGAGAATAGTCAAATTTGGATTCCATGGATTACTTAGAACTATGCACTGAAGGGAGGAGCCGTATGAAATGAAAATCTCACGTACGATTCTAGAACAGAGATTTTTTGAATAGAATAAATGACCGTAATGGATGTCAGCTCAATCTGAAGGAAATTATGTGGAAGCTTTACAAAATTATTATGAAGCTATGCTACCGGAGATTGATCCCTATGATCGAAGTTATATACTCTATAACATAGGCCTTATACACACAAGTAACAGAGAACATATGAAGGCTTTGGAATATTATTTCCAGGCACTAGAATGAAATCCATTCTTACTGCAAGCTTTTAATAATATGGCTGTGATCTGTCATTACGTGTGGCTATCTCCACTATAGAAAGAAGGAAAAAAAAGATCAAATTGGCTAGTAAAGTAAATGCTACAAAAAAGGCTTTCTACATATGCATTGTCCAAAGAAATAATTTTTCTCAGTTGTAGTAAGGAAAGAGACTTCACAAGACCCAAAATATGAAGAAACAGATATGCCTATATACTATATTCTATGGGTAAAGGATCAAATTGGTAGACAAAGCACCGTACAGATCAATTAGCTAGCTATTGGATCAATATGGTTAAGAACTATCTACTTATACTTCAGGATATGGGAAGTAATCAACTTATGTAATAAAGTCAATCCACTAAGGTATAAGATATTGAGCAATGGTGTAGTGTCAGATCCCAAAGATAGGAAGCTCTTTTTTCTTATGGAGGGAAAGTCTTTTCCAAAGATTCTATATAAATTTCATGTATGAAAATGAGATAGTTCCCTTTCAGAAAAATCTAATGTAATGGGATAAGGAAATATCTCTATGCTTCATTCTTCGGAAGAAAAGAAGGAGGAGGAGGGGGGGGGGGGGGGGGGGGGGGGGTGGGGGGGGGGGGGAGGGGAGAAAAGATAAAACTAATTTTTGACCAAGAAAATTAGAGTTTGAAACTTAGTTAATTAACTTCGTCTGCTTAGTTGTGGTTAACCACCCCTCCTTTTTTTGTTAAGGGGGGGTTCATTTCTTAAAAATCTAATATGGGAAAAAGTGGAATATTTGATGGAAGAACAAGAGATCCTTTTGAACAACTTGTTCTAATAGGAAAACCCCATATCCTAAAATTAATCCATCAAGTTGATGATAAAATCCATGGATGTTCCAACGGACATTACACACTTGTTACACAACAACCCCTTAGAGGAAGGACCAAATGAGGGGGACAACAAGTAGGAGAAATGGACGTTTGGGCACTAGAGGGATTTGGTGTTGCTCATATTTTACAAGAGATGCATACTTATAAATCTAATCATATCAGAGCTCGTCTAGAGGTACTTGGTACTACAATTATTGGAGGAACAGTACCTAACCCCGAGGATGCTCCAAAATCTTTTCGATTGCTCATTCGAGAATTATGATATTTGTCTCTGGAATTGAATGATTTCCTTGTATCTGAGAAGAACTTCCAGATTAATAGGAAGGAAGCTTGATCTGACTGATTCCAAATTTCTATTCTATGATCGACCGGTATAAACATCAACAACTTCGAATTGGACCAGTTTCTCCCCAACAAATAAAGGCTTTGGCCAACAAAATCTTACCTAATAGAGAGATGGTTGGGGAAGTGACAAAAGCCTATACTTTTCATTACAAAACTAATAAACTAGAAAAAGATGGATTATTTTGTGAAAGAATCTCTGGACCTGTAAAAAGTGGAATTTGTGCTTATGGAAATTATCGAGTGATTAGTGCTGAAAAAGAAGACCCGAAGTTCTGTGAACAATGTGAGGTGGAGTTTGTTGATTCTCAGATACGAAGATATCAAATGGGATACATCAAACTCGAATGTCCAATGACTCATGTGTGGTATTTGAAACGTCTTCCTAGTTATATTGCAAATCTTTTAGATAAATCCCTTAAGGAATTAGATGGCCTAGCATATTGTGATGTGTGATTTGATCCAAATTTGCATTTTACAGATTCAAACTAAGAAACTGTCATCCCATTCAATCTAATTGGGATGTCTCTGCTTTGACATGTGTCTTGGAAGGACTAACATGAAGCTCAAAATATTGTGTGCATTCAATATTTCCAAAAAAAGGGAATTGATCCATGGTCGATTCCCTAACAGATAAATAGGAGTGGAATTACTAATTTTACCTCGTGAAAAGAAAAACTTTTCATGGAATTAGCCATTCCATTTCTTTTAGAAAGAGATTCTGTTCAAGCAAGTAACTATGGCATGGTTACAAAAGTTTATCTATCGCATATACACTTCAAGGGACTTAATGGCATAAGCACCATCGAGGTGAGTAGGGACCTAAAAGATCAAATGGGATGATATATAGACAAGTAAATCCCTTATGAGTCCCAAAGTATTAACTTTAAAAGTTTAAGTGGATTCAACATTTGAAGGGAAGTAGACTACTCTATAGTTTCACATTTCCTTTTTTTCCATAAATGAATTGTAAATTGAATTTAAGTAATTCAAAAAGTCAAAACAAGAATGAATTATTGAAAAATTAGTCCTCACTGGGAACTTGAGTAAGGAGTAGCCTTTAGCCTTTGTAGGGTTTTATTGAACAAAATTTCACCCCTCTTTCTTTTTCTTTATTTGCTATAACTACTTGAGGCGGATGAGAGGAAACCTATCTCAATTTTTCTTTTGCTAGGCCCATATCTAAAAAACCAACTTTCTTCCGGTTATGAGGTTCATTCAAATATGAAATCCAATCCTGGAAATACAGCATTCCACTTTTTTTTACTACCCAAAGCTTCAAGACATTTCAAAATTGAGAAATCATGATGGAAGCAAGTGCTATCAAAGAACAATTAGCATATTTGGATTTGCAAATTATTATAGATAATTCATTTGTAGAATGGAAGGAATTAGGAGACAAGGAGGCAATTGGAACTAAAAATGAATGGGAAGATAGAAAAGTTTGAAGAAGAAAGGATTTTTTGGTTAAATGCATGGAATTAGTTAAACATTTTATTCGAACAAATGTAGAACCAAAACGGATGATTTTGCACCTATTACCAGTTCTTCCTCCCGAGTTGAGACAAATCATTCACATAGATGGAGGTACACTAATGAGTTCGGATATTAATGAACTCTATAGAAGAGTTATCTATCGGAACAATACTCGTACCGACCTATTAGCAACAAGTAGATCTTCTCTAGGTGAATTAATAATGTGTCAGGAGAAACTGGTACAAGAAGTAGTAGATACACTTCTTGATAATGGGATCCCTGGACAACCGATGAAAGATGGTCATAATAAAGTTTACAAGTCTTTTTTTGATGTAATTGAAGGCAAAGAGGGAAGATTTTGTGAGACTCTACTTGGCAAATGGGTTGATTATTTGGGGCGTTCTGTCATTGTCGTGGGTCCTTCACTTTCATTACATCAATGTGGATTACCTCGCGAAATAGTAATAGAGATTTTCCAAACATTTGTAATTCATGATTGAATCAGACAACATGTTGCTTCTAACATAGGGATTGCTAAAAGTTAAATTCAGGAAAAAGAACCCATTGTATGGGAAATACTTCAAGAAGTTTTGTGGGCACATCCTATATTGTTGAATAAAGCACCGACCTTGCATAGATTGGGTATACAGGCCTTCCAACCCATTTTAGTTGAGGAGCGTGCTATTTGTTTACACCCATTAGTTTGTAGAGGCTTCAATGCAGACTTTGATGGGGATCAAATGACTTTTCATGTACCTTTATCTTTGGAAGCTCAAGTGGAGGCTCGTTTACTTATGTTTTCTCATATGAATCTCTTGTCTCCAGCTATTGGAGATCCCATTTTCGCACCAACTCAAGATATGCTTATTGGACTCTATGTATTACCGATTGGGAATTGTTGAGGTATTTGTGGAAATAGGTATAATACATATAATTGCCAAAATTCTCAAAACAAAATAGTTAACAATAATAAGAATAAGTATAAGTATATGAAAGCAACGTATTGTTGTAGTTCCTATGATGCACTTGGAGCTTATCAGCAAAAACAAATCAACTTAGATAGTCCTTTGTGGCTCCGGTGGTGACTAGATCAATGTGTCATTGGCTCAAGAGAAGTTCCTATCAAAGTTCAATATGAATCTTTGGGTACCAATAAAGAGATTTATAGGAACTATCTGATCATAAGAAGTGTAAAAAAAGAAATTCATTGTATATACATTCGAACCACCATTGGTCATATTTATTTTTATCGAGAAATGGAAGAAGCTATACAGGGGTTTTCTCGAGCCTACTCATACGCTATCTAAACTAAGAAATTAGAGTAGTTGATATCCGTGTCTGGGAATTCGGTTCTCTCCAGTTTTTCCAGTATCAGAATTCCCAAATTTCTACGTGAATTAAGATTAAGGGAAGGAAGTTTTCGAATCATTGACTTAGGTCCATTATGGACTCCTATTAAGCATAATATGGGGGTATTTATGTCAGAATGGGCTGATCTGGTCTTTCACAATAAAGTGATAGATGGAACTACTATGAAACAACTTATTAGCATATTAATAGAACATTTCGGAATGGCATATACATCACATATCCGGGATCAATCAAAGACTCTAGGTTTTCAGCAAGCCACTGCTATGTCTATTTCATTAGGAATTGATGATCTTTTAACAATACCTTCTAAGGAATGGTTAGTCCAAGACACTGAACAACAAAGTTTTCTTTTGGAAAAATACTATCATTATGAGATCGTACACGTGGTAGAAAAATTACGTCAACCCATTGAGCTATGGTATGCTACAAGTGATTATTTGAGATAAGAAATGAATCCTAATTTTTAGATGTTTGATCCTTCTAATCCAGTTCATTTAATGTCCTTTTTGGGACCTCGAGAAAATGTATCTCAGGTACACCAATTGGTGGGTATGAGAGGATTAATGTTGGATCCTCAAGGATAAATAATTGATTTACCCATTCAAAGCAATCTACACGAGGGACTTTCTTTGACGGAATATATAATTTCTTGGTACGGAGCCCGCAAAGGTGTTGTAGATACTATTGTGTGAACATCAGATGCTGGATACCTCACATGTAGACTTGTTGAAGTAGTTCAACACATTATTGTACGTAGAGCAGATTGTGGTACTATCCGAAGTATTTTCGTGAGTCCTCGAAAAGGGAGGATGACGGAAAAAATTTTTGTCCAAACACTAATTGGTCGTGTATTGGCAGACGATATATATATGGGTCCATGATGCATTGCCATTCGAAATCAAGAGGTTGGGATTGGACTTGTTAATCGCTTGATAATTTTTCGAGCACGACCGATATATATTCGAACCCCTTTTACTTGTAAAAGTACATCTTGGATCTGTCAATTATGTTACGGTCGGAGTCCAGCTCATGGTGATTTGGTTGAATTGGGAAAAGCCCAGGTATTATTGTGGGTCAATCAATTGGGGAACCAGGGACTCAACTAACATTAAGAACTTTTCATACCGGTGGAGTATTTACAGGCGGTACTACTGAAATGTGCAAGTTCCTTCTAGTGGAAAAATCAAATTCAATGAGGATTTGGTTCATCCCACACATACCCATCATGGATGCTTTTTTATGTTCTATAGATGTGTATGTAACTATTGAGGGTTGGGATATTATACATAATGTGAATATTCCACCAAAAGGTTTGATTTTAGTTCAAAATGGTCTATATGTGGAATTAGAACAAGTGATTGCTAAGATTCATGCTGGTGCATCCACTTTTCATTTTAAAGAGAGGGTTTGAAAACATATTTATTCTGAATTAGAGGGAGAAATGCACTGGAGTACCCATGTCTACCATAATACCATGCACCTGAATACCCATATGGTAATGTTCATGTATTACCCAAAACAAGTCATTTATGGATAGTAGTAGGAGGTCTGTGTAGATCCAGTATAGTGTCTTTTTCACTCCACAAGGATCAAGATCAAATAAATTTTCATTCTTTTTCTATCGAAAAAAATATATTTATGTTCTCTCAATAACTAATTCTCGAGTAAGGCATAAATTGTTGGATGCTTCTGGTTAAAAAAAAAAAGAAATTCTTGAACATTCAATACCCAATCGAATCATATCCAAGGGTCATTGGAATTTCATATATCCTTTTATTCTTCAAGAGAATTCAGATTTCTTGGCAAAAAGATGAAGAAATAGATTCATCATCCCATTACAATATGATCAAGACCAAGAGAAAGAACTAATACCCTATTTTGGTATTTCGATTGAAATACCCATAAATGGTATTTTATGTAGAAATAGTATTCTTGCTTATTTTGATGATTTAATATATAGAAGAAGTAGTTCTGAAATTACTAAATATGGGACTGTAGAGGTAGATTCAATTGTAAAAAAAGAGGATTTGATTGAGTATCGAGAAACCAAAGAATTTAGTCCAAAATACAAAATACAAATCAAAATAGATCGGGTTTTTTTCATTCTCGAAGAAGTGCATATCTTACCTGGATCTTCATCGATAATGGTCTAGAACAATAGTCTCATTGGAGTAGATACATGACTCGCCTTAAATACAAGAAGTCGAGTAGGTGGATTAGTACGGGTGGAGAGAAAAAAAAGGTATTGAACTGAAAATCTTTTCTGGAAAGATATGCACCAATAAAGATCTTTATACTGGAGCTCTTTCTCTATTATGTCTTTCTGGTATATCTTTAATAGCGGGTTGGTTACACCTACAACAAAAATGGAGACCGAGGGTTTCATGGTTTAAAAATGCCGAATCTTGTCTCAATCATCATTTGTCAGGACTTTTCGGACTAAGTTCTTTGGCTTGGGCAGGACATTTAGTTCATGTCGCTATTCTTGGATCTAGGGGGGAGTATGTCAGATGGAATAATTTCTTAAACATATTACCACATCCCCAAGGATTGGAACCACTTTTTACCAGTCAATAGAATCTTTATGCACAAAACCCTAATTCCAGTAGTCATTTATTTGGTACCTCCAAGGGGGCAGGAACTGCCATTCTAACCCTCTTGGAGGATTCCATCCACAAATGCAAAGTTTATGGCTGACTGTTATTGCTCATCATCATTTAGCTATTGCATTTCTTTTTCTCATTGCTGGTCATATGTATAGAACTAACCTTAGGATTGGGCACACTATCAAAGATCTTTTAGAAGCACATATTCCTCCGGGGGGGTGATTAGGACATGGGCATAAGGGCCTTTATGACACAATCAACAATTTGATTCATTTTCAATTATGTCTTGCTCTAGCCTCTTTAGGGGTTATTACTTCTTTAGTAGCTCAACACATGTAATCTTTGCTTGCTTATGCATTCATAGCACAAGACTTTACTACTCAAGCTGCGTTATATACTCATCACCAATACATCGTAGGATTCATCATGATAGGAGCCTTTGCTCATGGAGCTATATTCTTCATTAGAGATTATAATCTAGAACAAAATGAGGATAATGTATTAGCAAGAATGTTAGACCATAAAGAAGCTATCATATCTCATTTAAGTTGGGCTAGCCTGTTTCTGGGATTCCATACTTTGGGACTTTATGTTCATAATGACGTCATGCTCACTTTTGGTACTTCAGAAAAACAAATCTTGATTGAACCCATATTCACCCAGTGGATACAATCTGCTCATGGTAAGACTTTGTATGGGTTCGATGTACTCTTATCTTCAATGAATGACTCAACATTCAATGTAGGTTGAAACATATGGTTACCCAGCTGGTTGAATGCTATTAATGAGAATAGTAATTCACTCTTCTTAATAATAGGTCCTTGAGATTTCTTGGTCCATCGTGCTATTGCTCTAGGTTTGCACACAACTACAATGGATTTAGTAAAAGGTGCTTTAGATGCATGTGGTTCTAAGCTAATGCCAAATAAAAAGGATTTTGGTTATAGTTTTCCTTGCGATGGCCCAGGATGCGGCGGTACTTGTGATATTTTTGGTTGGGATGCATTTTATTTGGCAGTTTTCTTGATGTTAGATACCATTGGATGGGTGGCTTTTTATTGGCATTGGAAACACATCACATTATGGCAGGGTAACCTTTCACAATTTAATGAATCCTCCACTTATTTGATGGGATGGTTAAAAGATTATCTATGGTTGAACTCTTCACAACTTATCAATGGAGATAATCCTTTTGGTATGAATAGTTTATCCCTGTGGGCATGGATGTTTTTATTTGGACATCTTGTTTGGGCTACTGGATTTATGTTCTTAATTTCCTAGCATGGATATTGGCAAGAATGGATTGAAACTTTAGCATGGGCTCATGAATGCACACCTTTGGCTAATTTGATTTGGTGGAGAGATAAGCCAGTGGCTCTTTCTATTGTCCAAGCAAGATTGGTTGGATTAGCCCACTTTTCTATAGGTTATATATTTGCTTATGCAGCTTTCTTGATTGCCTCTACATCTAAAAAATTTGGTTAATTTAGTTAATTTTTTTATGTACTATATCAGCAACAATCTCATTTCTTTCAATGGAGAGGGAAGGAGATCGACCTTCTTCTATTTTCTTTTACATCTAGGACCCAAACTCTATCATTGATAATAATAGGAACTGAACATTATGGCAAAAAAAAGTTTGATCCATAGGGGAAAGAAACGATAGAAACTGGAACAGAAATATCATTTGATTCATTGATCTTCAAAAAAAGAAATAAGCAAAGTTCTATCATTGAGTGAAAAATGGGAAATTCATAAAAAATTGCAATCCCCACCACGTAATAGTGCACCTATATGTCTTCATCGACATTGTTTTCTGACTGGAAGACCTAGAGGTAACTATCGAGACTTTGGGTTATCCGAACACATACTTCATGAAATGGTTCATGAATGTTTGTTACTGGGCACAATCAGATCAAGTTGGTAAAGGTAAAAATGGCATTTCATATTTGTATAGATCTCTATGATCATAGATCATAGAGGGGCCCTCTTTACCATTCTGTATAAATAGACTATTCTATTTGTATAGATATGGTAGAGAGGCATATCTAATCTTTCTTCATCTATTAGTTCCTAGTTCTTTAGCATGGAGTAGAGTTGTTTGGTAGCTCACAAGGCTCATAACCTTGAAGTCACGGGTTCAAATCCTATCTTCGCAACATTTTCTATTTGGATGGGAGATAAAAAAGAGGAAGATAGAACTACAATACTATCATAGTCAACTATACCAAATTTTTTCTTAAATTGAAGTTTTATTAAGAAGTATATTACTTCACTATGGGCAGATAGCGAGTATTGAACCCACATCTTCTCCTTGGCAAAGAGAAATTTTACCATTCGACCATATCCGCATTTTCTTCCTTTCTGATGCACATGCATATGTCGACGCATATATGATATATCATATATGCATATGGATCATATTTGTGCAGGGCCAGATACTCAGATACTTCAGATTGAATCTTAATGTCTTTCACAATACTTTTTAAAAAAGGAGTGGCATTTTTGGACCCAAAGAAATTCAAGAAATAAGAGAATTAAGGATAGCTACTAGAAAGACTAATCCAATCCATAATGATGTACCTGAAAATATAACATTTTTGTTACTTGACCAGCCATCAGAAGAAGCAAATACAATGGGTACACTAATCAGTAAGATTGATGAAGTCGCAATTAATGCAAAAACAGCTAATTGGAAGGCAATAGCCATTTTTGTAATCCTCCAAGTTACCAACAAATGAACTATAAACTATACCATGTCATTTGTCCCTCTCTTAGTAAAATCATGTAGGGATTCGATCACAAATCAATTGATTCTTTAGAACTTATTACGCTTTATTTTATTTTATTTTTTTATTCGAGCATATGGTCAGGGGGAGTTTAGTATTTACTCCACAAATAGACATAGTGGAATATGTGTATATGTATACATGTATATATACAGTATATAGATAAATACATATAAATATAGATTCGCATTTGGGATGTTTCTATAATATAGATTGTTAGTGTATCACTTCATATGGTTATGTTATGTTTGTAGTAATAAGATATAGATTACCCATCAGAGAGATGGCTGAGTGGTTGATAGCTCCGGTCTTGAAAACTGGTATAGTTTTGAACAAAGAACTATCAGGGGTTCGAATCCCTCTCTCTCCTTTTGTTTTTGTTTGTTGAATAAATTTGTTTCTTTATTCATTTGGTCAAGCCCACTATCATAAAAGGGAATGGCTCGGCTATCTCACTTAGCTGAGCCAAAACAGAAAAAAGTGGAATGAATATATATATAAGTATAAGAAAATCTTAGCTAAAAAAATCTTAGCTAAGAGGGGTCATAGAAAGAACATGTTCCAAATCATGATCGATTCCTTTTTCAAATCCTACTGTAGCTGCACAGGCCCTTCCCACATGCCACAAATGACCCACAAATAGGAAGAATCCTAGAACAAAATGAGAGGTAGCCAACCAACTTCTAGGAGAGACATAATTGACTGCATTGATCATGGTAGCAACACCACCAATAGAATTTAAAGAACCTAAAGGAGCATGGGTCATATATTCTGCCAAATGTCATTCTTGCCAAGGTTGTATGTCCCTTTTTTGCTGACCCAAGTCCAAACCATTGGGACCTCTTAGAGGTTCCAACCAAGGAGCATAGAGATCCCAAAAATGCATAGTTTCCCCTCCAAAAATAACCTCTCCGATCGGAGACCGCATTAGATATTTACCTAAACCAGTAGGTCCTTGGGTGGATCCCATGTTAGCCCCAAGACGTTGGTCTCTAACTAGAAAAAGTATATGCCTGAGCTTGAGAAGCTTCTAGTCCATTTGGTCCATAAAATTCACTAGGATAGGCGGTATTATTGAACTAGACAAAACAACAAGCAATGAAACCAAAGACAGATAAAGCACCTAAATTATAAGACAAGTAAGCTTCTCCATACCATACAAATGCATGGCAAGCCCATTTCAAGGGTTTGGTTAATATATGCCAAATTCTACCAAGTATACAAATGGAACCTAACCATACATGCCCTCCAATTATGTCTTCTAAATCATCCACACTAACAATCCAGCCTTCTCCCCCAAAAGGGGATTTTAATAAATAACCAAATATAATGCTTGGACTAAGGTTCAAGTTGGTAATTTTCCTTATATCTCCTCTCCCTGGTGCCCAAGTATCGTATATGCCACCAAAATAAAGAGCCTTGAGTACTAGAAGAAAAGCACCTATACTTAACAAAATTAAATGAATACCTAAAATTGTATTCATTTTATTTCTATCTTTCCAAACATAACCAAAGAATGGAAAGGACTTCTTCAAGATTTTCAGGTCCAAGAAGTGCATGATAAATACCGCCAAAGCCTAAGACTGCAGAAGAAATTAAGTGAAGTATTCCAGATACAAAGTAGGGAAAGGTGTCTATAACTCCCTGAGCCACA